>JASGAT010376142.1:0-21183 GCA_030220025.1 Chelon auratus | reverse complement strand
AAGTATCTCAAGAAACATTAATTGCTTTACCATGACATTTTGGACAATCAGTAATATGTCATCAGTACATTCATTGTTCCCAGAGGATAAGTCCTCCTGACCTTTTTTTTGACCTCAACATCAAAGGTTTTGATTGTTAGCAGCGTACATTAAAAATATTCAGATTGATTGCCTTTACATTTGGAACACTCAACCATGGTCCCCAGAGGAAGAATCCTAATGAGTTCTGTAATTTTCTGACTTTACCTCTAACAAAAATTATAAGTTCTTTTTTTTTTAGTTTTTTTACCAGTTTTCTACAAGTACTAAGATAAAGTTAAACTGCATTTGGTAAAGTGTGTGAGTGTGGTCCTCAGAGGAACACTTTTAAGGACTTTTGTAACTGTCTGACTTTTCTTCTAACCCAAACAGTGGGTTCTTGTTTTTCAGCAGCAAATTTCCATTACATTTGGTAAACTTGAGTGTGGTCCCCAGAGGCACAACACTCCAGACTGTCTCTCCTGTGCTGGGACTTTTCTTTTGTATTGCAGTCAGGTTTATTTTTATAGCAGAAATAGCTTGACTATTTTTAGGCTATATTGCCATTTAAATTGGCAGAAGAGCATGGTCCCCGGAGGACAAATCCCAATGACATTAGCGATCACCTGGCTTTTCCTACAGTCCTAACAGCAGAGTTTGAGCTACGTGTCTTAACAAACAAGATTTTCATTAAATTTGTTACATTTGAGCATGGTCCCCAGGGGATGAATCAATCAAGTGACCCTTTCACTTCAGAATTTACAAATTCTGTGTAAAGTAATAACATCACCCTTGTCCAATCAACAGATATTAACACGCTAAAATGCTCAGCCGAGGATGTTAGCACTGTCCCTCTGAGCATTGTAGTGTTTAAGCTTAACCTCTGGACCTGCGTACAACGCAGAGCTGCTAGCGTGGCTCTAGACTGGAGTCAGAGTATTTTGTGGATGTTCTGTATATAGTATGTGTTTCAGTATGTCCCATCTTGTCATTGTCAAAGTCAGACAAGTGTGCATGCTCAGTGTTATCCTGCTAAGGTAAATTTCCAGCCTCACCCACACCGAGCAAACGGTCAGCAGAAATATGGTTAACGTGTGCAAACCCCGGGCTGCTGTCAAGTTTCAAAGGCTAAATACACTCAAAGTTCAATCACTCAGGTTCTTGCGCTGTCAGAACCCGTAAACAGTGGCTGCACAATTACCAACAATTACAGAGTAAACTTCCATCTACTGTTACCAAATGATTTTTTTTGCGCGTTTTAAAGAGCCTTATAAATGAATCTGTGTAAAGAGCTGTTTGTTTTTTCATTGGGTCCACAATCTTCTAATCCTGGAGCACTTCAAAGTATTTACAGGAACAAGCCATAACAGGATCAGCCTCTGAACAAGGCAGCAGATCAAAGCTAGGGGCTGCTGCCGACATAAATATGGAAATAATATGACTCAGTGGGAACATAGGGTGTAACAGAGACTAGATTAGCAGACGAGAGAAGAAGATTGGTAGACACACGAGAGAGGAAGAGAGTTCTTTCGAATGCAAAACCGAGTTTGTCCATTTTGTTTTGTGTAGCTCAATTATTCAAGTGCCGAACGTTTCCTTAATTATTCCTTGGAAGCAATTTGTCCCGCAGTTGTCCCGCGGATTTTTCCTTGACCCAAACACGGCATTTCTGGGGGGATTCAAACCAGCGGGCTCTCTCTGTTGAGTGAGTTACTGCTTTTCATATAAAAACACTAAAAATACAGAATAACAAAGCCGTGTGGCTGGAACCTGGCTGATTTATTTGTATGCAGGTAGTCAGAAACTTGTTAAGAAACCATGACCCTTTGGCAAACAGCACACTATCTCTCCATCTCAAGGAAAACAGTAGCTCGCAGCCCGCAGCAGTCTGATGAAACGCTGCACATGACCCATGCCGATTTTTTATAACCTCTGAAAAGCTCAAAGGAAAGGCTGACTTCTAAAATGATTTTAGAAGTCGGCCATTTAAACCTAACACACCTTAAAAAATACATACACAGTACCTGTATGTTTTAACCAAAGTGATACGGTGTAATGCATCGATTAATTTGTTGATCTAGAATACAGTTTTAGCTGATACATCAACCCCTGACTGAAAGGAAATATAACTTATTAGCTGAGAGGAATTAGGAGGGGTTAAAAACTGTCAAACAGAGCCGTCCTGTCCCGAGTCATGCTGATCAGTTGGTGTGCGATTTATTCATTCTCGATGATCATGTTGTGAAAATATGTGTGCATCTGAATGCTCTGATTATATAAAGATGTGCAACAAGAAAAGCCTTCTGTGTGTAGTTTGGACTTCTACATTGTTAACATGGTGTTAACAGCCTGGCACCAGAAAACGGATGGCCGTCTGCTTGGCCTGTCTTGATTGTCAGAATGAAGGCCCGAATGGTAATATTATTTTCAATAAGTGCAACGCCACAGTTGCACATGTTAGATGCTGTGTTTTTTTTTTTTTGTTTTTTTTTTAACAAACTCACAGTTTGATCACTTCAGTGCAGCTTTGTTTAATCATGTTTATGCTTTGCTCCACGATACAGCCGCTGACTTTCTTTGATTCCGTTGTATCAAATCAGCAGTGGGCCTCGACCTCGGGTCTTATTGTAGCATACATATTGCGAGTTAATGTCTTTGCTCTATTCTCTTCCTGCTTGTGTGCTATTTAGTATCATTAACTGAGGCTGCTAGCTGTTTTATTACTCAGTTTTATTTCTGCTCTGTAGTAATTCTAAGTTGCAGTCCTTTATTTTTCAAACCCATTCTGGGGGTTATTGGCTCTGTGCAAACACTGATCTCTAGTGCTTTAATATTGGGATTTGCGCAGCATATTCACATAACCATCTTATTCTACCGTGCACAGGACTTTTAGGAAACTGGTGCTCACATCCATATTTTTCAACACTTTTCATATTTAGCTAAGCACTGGAGAGTATTTAAAGTCAAAGCAATGGATTTATTTGACAGTTTTCCTCATGATTCTTCATACTGTTATTTAATCTGAACTGCTTAGCTCCTGTTTCACAGTTTACTGTACACTGTTGCTGCAGTACGCTCAGCTGCACTCACTCATTGCCAGCCCAAAGCTTGTATCCATGCGCTGATGTCATCGTGCTGCGTATCAGCACTACATAACACAGGATGAGAGTGTCAGTTTCAAGCCATGAGGTTTTTGAGATTTAATATGCATAAGTTAATAATTATCTAGTTGGATTGCCGGGTCCATATCTGGGTAGGGATTCAATAGAAACATGGACTCACTGTTCTCTGCTAATGCTAAGTCAGCAATTCAGTTCTTTAAACAGGGAAATTGAATTTAAAGTGGAAAGTTGGTCAAATGACTTCAGTATCAAAATGTCAGCCATCGTCCTAATGTTTAGCCTCTCTTTTGAAGCGTCGTTGAAATGTAAATGAAGCAGTAGATAGATACACGAGGTGGGTATGTCAGATAAGCTTCTCACTACTCTGTAAGGCTGTAGGCTGAACACAAAAATACTTATTTTTAAAAAGCTGTTTAAATTGTCGTCCAAACCAAAGGGAGGCCTTTTTGCAATGTCGGGCCGTCTGTGAGTGTCTGCGGGGGGTGAGGAGGTTAGGGGGTTCCTGTACCGTCCTGTACCGTTGGCACTAGTTGGACCTCTGTGGTCTGCTTTTCAGCCTATTCAGCATGTTGAATTGGCTGCAGAACGAATCGGTAAGGGAGATAACCCTTATTGGCTGTTCAGCTTAGCGAACAAGCGTACAGAAAGATTTACAGAAGTTGAGAAAGTAAACAAACCACTAAAGTTCAAATATAAAACTGTTCTGTGTTTTATTTGACAACCCGTAAAGGCATGGATTATCCCAGTCATTTCCAGGTCTATTGCAGGATATCAGTGGTCCAGTTTGATACAGTGCAACACTGGAAACACACCATTTTCTGTATTTAAAATAGAGACGCACAGGACCTTTCTCAATAACTACATGCAAGTTGCATATGTAGTAGTAGTACAGACTTGATAAGTTTGACTTTGGAGGATACAGTTGGTCATTCTGTTGGAACAGCAGTGTACAAAATGCTGATGCGTCCACTCCTTGATGAAACGGACGGGGCAAGAACCCATCTGGGCATTTGTACTGTATTTTGCTAGATATATACTTTGAACTGGGTCAGTACTTGAGCAGCGAGTGATGGCGTGTCACAAGAACACAAGTACAGGCAAGAACCCCCACAGTTTATCAGAAGCCATTCTGGACAACATTCACTTGTATGGTAACTCTGAAAACACAGGAGACTGAACCTGTTCTGAAATGACGGATGAAGGTTTTGGAGTCAGGATGTAAACATAACAGTTATTTTGAAAGATGTGGCGTTTTGGACGATAAATACTTGGTGAGGAAAATCGTTAGTCAGTGCAGCACCAAGGGCATGGTATAATGAATCACATTAACTTAATCTTTTACAACTCAGGGGTGCGCTCACCATAAAAGCTCTTCATTGGTTTATTAATTAACCAGACATAGATTCCAGCACTAATGCTTCCATGTGGGGAGCCAACTACTGTCATTAAAATAGGTTATTTTAAATAAATTACATTCAGTTTGTCAGCTGTGTGGTATGACTTTACGGATAAAAAGCAAACGTAATTTGTCTTTTCTTTAACTCTGGAGGAGCTCCCTGGATTTATTAAAACGACCAGTTAAGCTGGATGTGCCTCTTGCAGTATTATTGTATTGAAGTGAATCCTGCTGCCAGAGTAAAAGAATATGACAAAATCAGCTCTAACTGACGGTTACTGTGTTAGAAATGGGATCATATCATTGATCCCTGGTAGACAGCAGAAGCTGTAAACTTAATTTCTACGGCTGTTCACCAAAAGCTGGCTTGCCTTATTGGACGGTCCCACCTCTATCCAACACTGCTATTGAGATTGTTGTCGTTGTCTCCTGAAGCAAAGGCGATTTTGAAAGTGGCAACACACAGACAGCAGAAGGGGAGGACAATGCCTCAAATGCTGATAAAAACAAAAATCACTAACTCTATTACAGTACTGCATGTGTATACGTGCACTCAGCCCTGTGAAGCACAAAGCTGTGAATGTGCGCTTTTGTGTACCGTAGGTGGGTGTGTTTGCTGTTTCGTGTGTGTACGGGAGAGTGTGTGTGTGGGCGCAGGGCAAGAATTAAAGAGGCCCTGGGATGAATATGCAGAGCAGATGTAGCAGCCGAGCTCAAAGGCTTAAAGCCTGGAGCCTATTTGACACTGTAGGAAATGTCGTCTCTGACAGAAGGAAAAGCGACTGTGAGGTCAGCAGGTTGAACTAATAACTGGGATCTTCAAAATGATATAAACATATACAGAAGTATAAATGCATGACCCCTCCAAAGGAGCGTTTCTGTTTAACAGTATAATGGAGGCTGTTGCCATAAGTCTGGGAGTGCACTTTTACGACTTCCCCGTTTAATTTCTGTTCCTAACATAAAGGCATTTGTAATATAATAAATGCCAGCAAGTTCTAGGGGGAAAATCTATAATTCACTCCAGTTGGGTAATTTATTCCATTTGTTTAGTCACAAAGGGCTTTGGTCCGGATCAGAGACAACTGTCTTTCGAAAGCGAGCAGACTGGCCGGTGATCAGTCAGTTCCTCCGGAGCAAAAACGAGGAAACCGTTTCTCTGTAGTCTCAACAACGCCTCCGAACTCACGGGGCTGTTTCTGCATCATGAGGAAACTCCATGTCAGCGTTTCATCTCAGAACTCCCACTCTCTGTCTCTCGTCTCTCTCTCTCTCTTTCTCTCTCTCTCTTTTCGCAGCTATCCATCTCTGTGCTGCTCCCTCCCCCTTGGATTCTTCTCTGTCAAAAATACACACAAATACCCATAAACAAGCAGTAACAAAACATCCGCTAAAAGCCTGTGAAATTAAGCCTCAGCGCCACAACATAATGCTAAGCAGTGAGAAAGAAGTGTTTGATTTAGCAGCCGTCCTGCACGCAGACACTTTAGCAGGAAACAGGGCATTTAAAGTGCTAGCTGCAGGCTAAAGGTTAGAGAAGCTGATTTGTGACCAGAAAGTTGCTGAAAGGCTGGAATGGCAGTCAGGCTGCCTTGTACCTAGTATTTAACCCTCATCCACTCCAGCAGAGCTGCTTTGTGGCCAGCAGTTGATGATTTTCGATATTTTTGCAGCTACCAGGTGTGAATGTGTGTAACTGTATAAATGTGAAGCAGGGCGCAGCTGAAAAGAGCTCTTGCACAAAAACTGCGCACTCAAAGTCGGCGTTAATTCTGTTGATGAAAACAGTGGTGTAATTTAAAGTCTGTAAAACGAATAGAGTCACCCACACGGACAGATGAACTACTTAACAGTTCAGATGAAATTCCTGTTTTGACGCTGTGTCACTGAACATCCTGCATCCAGAATCATCCCACTATATGCTCCTGATTGGTAAAACAGTTAGCCAGAACAATCTCTTTGTCAGAAGCTTGAGTTGTTATGTTAAAAAGCACCAGCTGTCAACTGTCAAACCACTAAATCTTCATCCAGATGTTTGCTAAATTAACAATTCGGAGCTAAACCTGGACCGCGAATGGCGTTTTAGCGAATGAGCGAGTACACAGCTTGTTCTCTGCAGTGTAGAGCCCAGGTAGCTGCAGAAATACCGAGTGAGTAAGAACAACAGTGAATAAACAGCTCCAGTTTGTAACGAGAACAGCACCTGTAACCGTGGCAACGACAAACATCATCAGTTCGCTGAAGGAAACTGGGCTAAAATTACCTTAGCTTTAGCTAATTAAGCTAGACCGAAATCGACGATCAAATTTGTATTGACACAAACGCTTCATGTAGTCATTAACCTTGATATATTCCTTCAAGCTGCACGCTTAATCACTACAATATTCAAGATCTTTGTTTTCACATGCTCGCCCGCTCCGTGCCAGACGCTATTTCAGATCCGTCTCTCGGTCTCGCGCGATTTTGTTTATTTTTCTGGCAATGGAAGCATCAAGTGTTAGTGCAAGACACTGAACAAAGACTGCGCGAGTAGATTTAGTGTGGGACGTGGTATATTTGGACATCCTCACTTGTGTACAGTAGAGGCCCTGAAGCGCACTGCGGTATAGATATATTTGTTTGCATCTGTCTGTCTTGGTAGATATAACCAGGAAAGATGCAAGCTTCCCTGTGGGCGAGGGACTAAAATAACTTTCTTTGTTAGCGTGTCAAAGAAGTGAAAATATTGCTTTAATATTCTGAATACCTGAATAGTTTTAAA
Source organism: Chelon auratus (assembly GCA_030220025.1). Lineage (NCBI taxonomy): Eukaryota > Metazoa > Chordata > Actinopteri > Mugiliformes > Mugilidae > Chelon > Chelon auratus. The sequence goes on along the minus strand of JASGAT010376142.1, from coordinate 13,886 downwards.
TCTTCCTTGAAATTCAGCTGTATATTAAAGCGAATAGTCAGGTTTAGAATGGACTCATATGGCATCACTCTTGTGTCTGTCTTATATCATGTTCTTATTACTGACCCATTCCTATAGAGCCCGTTTTACATCTTTCTGAATAGAACCTTGGCTATCTATTGAAACCATGTGTCTCATATTAAACACTTCCCTTCCACTTACAATAAATCAGCCATAGTTGATGTTCAAACTTTATTGCCGCTGTATTGGGCTGCGTCATCCCTTTCAAACTGCGGATATTCTTGTATTTCTTTGTCATAGCTCCTGTTTGGATTGTTCAGACGCGCCAAAGGTACAACAGCTAGTTTCTAGTAATGTTACAGAAGAAATGGAAAATTCCACGTTGGTCTTTTACACCAATCCGGTTCAAGATTTGCTTTGCTTAAGACGTCGTCAAAAGAAGCCCCTTTTATCCTTTCATGACTGAACACTCAAATAGTGGAAGGATCTATTTTGAGGAGCGCTGTTTAGAAAGGAGCCGCCACAACCCCAAGTCACCCCACCCTGCCCGTCTCCCTTCTCACCCCACAGTACCTCGGCCTCAACCCTCCGCTCAGCCCTCCCACTCGCCTGCTCTCCCGACGCTCTGCTGATGCTGTGATAAAATAATCTCCGAGGTGAGGGTCAGGCTGCAGTAGAGGATGACACGCCTCTGACTCTCCTCATCCATCCAGGCCTTTCATTACTAATCCCCATGCAGCTCCGTCTTCCGTGAAACCCCAACCTTATAGCCCCGGCCTCAACCTCAGCCCAGGGCCCTGAGACAGCCAGGCAGCCAGACCCCTTAGAGAGGCACGGTGCCTTTGTGTGGCTGCACTCCCCAGCTTGTCTGCCTCCCATTATTTCCCCATTCAAGCTCCAAATCAAAGCCAGCTCACATATGAAATGCTTTTGAGGTTTAAAGCTTAACTATACCACTAGCACAACTACTGCAGCTACTATTACCAGCGCTGCATGATGGGTCGATATTCATGAATTTTTCCAACTGCACATCTTGCAGCAACTAATAACTGTAATATTAACAATATGTTTTGTTTCTAAACTAATTAGCCTCCAGTGACCTCAGATAAAATATGGGCTAATATATTATCTTTTATTTTTCATTAATAGCTGCTCTGTCTTGTGGTGAGCCATGATCAGAGCGTACCTTTTTTTTTTTCGTTCTCAGTTTGACAAGTGGACGGTCAAACGTAGTACCAGAGGGTTGGAGACTCCAGAGTACAGAGGGATTTTTTTTTTTGAAGCTCGTTCTTTATTTAATCTAGCGCAAGTGGAAATGAAATGACAGCTGTACCACTCGCACATGCTCCCCTCGCAGCGATGACGGATGCTTTTTGATTCTAGTTTTTCTGATCTTCACTTTGCGAGGGTGCCCTTTCAATAAATATTTTTAAGTCTGTCAGTTAATTCTGAAATTCCATCGATGAACTCTGTCCAGAAAAATAAACAGGGCGGCCACAGCAGTTGGCCTGGATGGGGAGTTGTTATTTTGTTCAGGCTATTGGCAGGGACTCTCCGCAGAAATATTGCTTATTTTGCTTCGTTTCAGATTCAAGCTTCTGACAGTTTATGTGAAAAACTGCAAACTGGATTGCCATTTAAACACACACGCTGCTCCGCTCTGTAATTACAAGCTCCACTCACACAGATGATTGGGACAGACTGCCACAGAATGACGATTGTTCTTTAGATGTACACACTCCTAAGATCTATAACAAATTGTGGTCAAATTGCAATCAGAAGGGAGAAGACATGATTTTCCTCATCGTGTTAGTCATCATCTTTGTATCTGTGTCTGCTTGCTTTTTAAGGATTGAACTTGAAACCTTGGAAATCCCAAGTGGGCAATTTGTTGGATAGAATTTGGAAAAACACTGTGGTGAAATCCGATGTCCGCTCTGTCAGTCATATTTCTTTATAAAGGATGTCTCACTGTAGAAATGTTGACACAATCACCTCAAAAATGTCCTGCGTCAAAAGCTGCAGCTCCGGTCGGTCGGTTTAGACCCAGTCACAGAGATTTGTTGTAAAAGTCACGAGTGGGCCACTGACCGTAGTGGCCCACAACCCACTGACTGAGTGGTCTCGCTCAAAAATAGAATGGTACATTCCAAACCAATATAACAGCGGCAGTGCACCATCAGAAGACCGCAGTAAATGGCAAAATTATTGTGCATACTTTCTGAGGAACGCCTAAAAAACCCCACTGTGTCCACATGCACTCCCGCTAACATCAGGTAGCACTTAAATGTCCTTCGCCCTAATGTATGACTAAACATGCTGCCCCTTCTCTAAACTGCCCCGATAGGCAGAGAGAGACACTGCCATGAGCTGCTGGTGCTGCCTCACCAGACAATAAAGACACCCAAGGATTCAATAACAGGATATGGTCTGCATTTCTCATTTTGACAATGTGCACAAACAGCTCTTTAAAAAAAAGCTTCTGTACGTTAAAAAAAAAAAAAAGAAAGAAAGAGAAAAGAAAAGACAAAGAGTCGCAGAGCAGCCACCCATTTCCTGGGAAACTTTTCTGTGTCGCTACAGGGTTTCTGGTTGTTTTTTTTTTTTTCCTCCTAAGTGTGCAGTCTTCTGTTTTCCCACTCTTATGTTGTAAAAATCAAGAATGTCCCAGCTATAATGAAGCAGCTCTCTGAAAAGACAGGATGGGAGAAAATTGAATTAATGTTAATATGGCCATTAGGTTACCACCCAGCAGGAGAAATAAGGCAAACCTCAGCCATTCGTGCTGCACCGCTCTTAATCACTTTGTTACTCTGCAAACTTTCATCTACATAGTTTTGGCCTGGAGCAGACGGAGAAGGCAAACCCAGAGCTAAACCAAAGATCTGTCTGCAGCAGAGTCTGCCTTCCAACCACGCACTGAAAGCTCCCGGTGAACACACAAACTCTGCTGTGAGGTATCCGTGAGGAAAATATCCACTTACCTCACAGCAACACACAAAGGTGAGCCTCAAACAGGGCTGGAGTAGAAAAGCTGACACACGCCGACACTCTAGCTGTGTCAAATATCCCTCCTGTTTCTAGTTCTCAGGGGTGCGTGTATCTGCCAGTACTTGTTGGCCTTTGGGGAGAGTCATCGAATGAAAAGGAGCCGTGGCTTGGACCAAAGCTGTCAAAAGTTTTAATTTAATCTTGATGGAAAACTTCACCTCATGCAACAAACAAGGATTGCAGAGTTTTACGTCGTTGAGGATTTTATTTGTCTGAGGATTTATGGGCTAAATATTGACTTGAAATTGGTCCTTTAATTAGATGTGCCAGTTTGAAATAAACAGTTACAGAAGCAATGAAATCGAGAACTTGGATGCAGTCGCTCCAAATCTTACACTCATTCACATTTCACAGATCTCAATTTCTCTGCAGCCTGCTGGAGTATTTGTGTATATCCTGTGAATTATCTGCTGTATTTCAAATGGTTCCACAGTTTCATCTGACAATGGGAGTAGCATCAACATCAATGTGTTCCAGATCTGGCAACCTGATAGCATGCCTTTCTTCTCCCTGTAAACAGATCATCCATCCAAAGCTTCTACATTTTACTTAAGACCAGCCCAGGCTCAGTGTCCGCTGACTGGTTCCACGTGTGTGCAGGCGGCACTGAATTGTGTATGCAGTTGTGCGTAGTCCGGCTCGATTGAGCAAGGTCATGAGTCACTGGGACACGGACGTGACTGATGCCCTTCTTAAGTCTTACTCTAATTACTGCTGAGGTGTCGGTGATTGCCCTGGTGACAAACCTGAACTTGGCTGGTGTGCTGTTACAGCCCCGCCAAGATGACACTGTCACAAAAACCCAGGTCTGTAAGCTGTAATTGTGCATTTTCAAACGTACTCCAACACTCAATCACTACACACCTTGACGTTTGGATGTGCGTAGGTTGTGGCAAGCAGGGACCCTGTCAACTGCCGTAGTAATTGCTGCTGAGTAATGTTCTTGCTTTGGCTCGGATAGCAAAAAAAAAAAAAGGCTCACCAATAAATCTGGAGGCCATTTTAGGACGTCGCCCAACAGCCTACGAGTTCGCATGGGAAAAAACCTCGACTATTATATGCCAAAGAAATGGCAAAGTTGAAACCATACAACCTTAACAACATCAAATTAAAGCGCTCATCAAAAGTTGGCGGCCGTGGAAAGAGGGTGAGAAGGCACAAAGTTGGCCAACAAAGCAGCACAGTTAGAGGAAATACCCACACCGCTGACTGCACAGAAGCACAGCCTCTAGTCATTTTCAATGCTCGCAAAGACAATGGGGATACACTGGGGCTTAAGTAATAAGCACAAAATGACTTCCAGAACAGCAGGGCCTCCTCATTTCAGCGTGGCAGCGATGCGGGAAAATCAGAGCCACGCGAGTTGAGGGCTTCATGGAGGATCAAAGATCGTGATTAGACTACACTGTCCATCCACCATTATGAGGTGATCTGCCACCGATGGCAACCATATGCCGGCCGGATTAACCTCTCCATCACAATTACTACCCAGGGGAAGAAGAGACGAGAGAGGAGAAGAGGAGAAAAAAAATGGAAGGAGAGGAGAGCAGAACAAGAGAGGTGAGAGGAGCCCAAAGAGAAGGGGGAGTGATGAGAGGAGTGGAAGTAGAGAGGTAGAAAACATCAAATGTCAGTCATTGATGTGTGGCATAACACATGTGCCCAATATGCAGGAGCAGGAAGGCTTTTGGCAGGTTTCCCTGACCTATATAGTCCGGAAGTTAGAGAAACTGCCGGCTGAAACAAGTCTTTCAACTTTTAAATGAGGCACAGTGGATGCTCTGTACTGCACATTTGGAATTTTAATAAAGCTGAAACAAGAGAGCAGAGAAGTAGTTTAATTTCTCAAGCTGTGGTGAATGATGGGTCATCGAATGAAAGTATAAAAGTTTTCATTTAATTTCCAATATGGCTTCCTATTGTTCTGTTAAATTTGAATTGAACAGATCCTGCAGCCGTTTCTTTTCCGGCATAGAGATAAAGACTGGTCATTAAACAAAGGTCTCAGGCGGATGTAGCTCATGGTTGGCGAGCAAACCCAGAGGACAAGGAGGATAATTAACCAGCAGGGTGCCCCATTCTGCAGTTATTATTTTATAGTCTTCCGTTTGTTAAACATGGATAAAAGATATTAAGGCCATACTGCATATAAGCAGAATGTGTTTAAGCTACAAGCCCAAATGTAGCCAAGCTGGACATGGACATCTGAAAGCTGGTGTTGCAAGGAGATGCACTGTCAACATGTGTGCTACATAACGGACTAGAGAACATCATAGCCCTGATTAACCCACAAACAGTTGTGCCCTGCTGTCCCTTTAACCACCGGCTGCTGCCATTTACATTTGCCACCGCCAGTTGTGCACTTTAGTTTGAATTCTACACACAAAGTGGAAGCTAGTTAGAATAGCTTATTAAAGTTAGCTGTAAATCCAGCTAAGCATAATTTCTTATCATTTTATCGAACCACTAACCCTCTGGTTTGTGGACAACCCGCCCTACCTACGGAGGCAAAGCAGGTAGAGACGACTTTGACGACTTTTTAGAATCCTTCTTTGACAACTTTTTTGGATGAGCTTAAACTGACGGTGGTCAGTGAATACAGACGTTCATTGGTGAATGCAGGGTGAAAGGTCCCACCCCTTCCAGTTTAACATCTTCCGAGGTTACATTCGAAAAAATTTACGATAGCCAGAAGATAATTTTGCATGTCAAGAATCTTGATGAAGGATGTAGTTCACTGAGCAGTTTAAACAAAATAACACTATCTTTGCTACAAAGTGCAGCTTTCTTGATTTTAAGTTGATAAACTTCACATTTGTAATTCACAGCACAATTCAAATGGAATCAACAGCATATTTGTATCTATATCTGAACTGAAGTCCCATGGTGTTCTAGTGGAAGTTACAGGACTTGGATTCTGTATACGCGCAACCATCCTTGTTGAAGCTCAGGGCTACAGGGCCAATTACTTCTCTCAGCAGCTTAAAATCATTTACTTCAGCCACACTGCACATTCTGCTTGCATTGCACAGTGTTACAGCTGCACCGACAGCTTCCTGATTTCCAAAATTACGCTGTGGTCCATTGTCATAATAACAGAAAGTGCGTGTGTTAATCGTGGGTCAAAAAAAAAAAAAAAAAGTTGTAAAGGGAAATTGTGTTCGAAGGAATTTGTGTTAACACGTTATTAATGCATTAACTCTGGAAGCCCTAACAAGAAATTCTTTCTCTGTTAGTCGGTTGTTTGTCCCTATCATGTGTCCCTTTCACCCGCCCTACTAAGTTTGTGCCTGTTCCAGATTACTCAGATGAGCCGATGAGTCCTGAGGTTTAATGGGCCTCTGCTCTCTTTCATCAGCAGAGAGCCCAGTCATCACTACTGAGTGGAGAGCCTATGTGGGATGACTGCTCAGGGAATAAGAGCAGGATTAAGTGATATCATATTGTTTAGCAGGGGATCTCCCTCCCTTGGCTTCAGCCCTGAGATTCAGTCATGCCTTCAATAGGGGGGTAGTCATCGTATCTTCTGATTCGCCTCTGTAACAAGAGCTATCCACACTGGTGATATTTTATCTTACAGCTGTCATGACAATAAATTGAAATTAAAATGAAGGCATTTGTTAGAAACGGGTGAGTCACTTGTATATCATACAGGCACATTCGTACAGTCATATTACACACGGAGAAGCATCTGCTCCAGTCGGTCTTTCTGTTCCCCAGCTGAGAAAGTGAGTGGGTGCGACCTGTTACTTCATTCCCTTGAGGCTTGTTTGTGCATGGAGAGTAAGTCCGTATTGATGGTGTATATATTATAGAACATTTTGTCTTGTTTTTTAGTAATTACTCCAGTAACACCAGAGCACTTGGCCCTGGAGTTTTGCGCTTGTATGTACACTGGCATACACTGGAACTTAGATGAACTTACTGTAGCACAGATATGCTTTAAGGAAGCCTGGCCCTGGTTATAAGAGAATGTCAGGGTAGATAACTGCTGCAACTGAGAGACTTTATAATAGCAGTTGACACTGGGCCTCGGATGGCTCCCCTGTGGCACTTTAGCTCACACAACAAAAGATAACGTCAATTTCAGGGCCTTCACACTGTGAAACCTGAACTCCCTGAAGCCTTACAGTATTGTGCAAAATTAGACCATCCAAGAGAGATTCATGTCTGGCTGAATTGGACTTTATGCTTAAATAATACGACATGCGTATCCTGATTCATTTTGAGGTTTTCTGAAATGAAATGAAAGGAGGAGACGCTGTACCTGAAACAACACAAAAGCACTGCAGTTGTATTAGAGGAAAGGGCATAGTTTGGGCTTGTGAATAAGCAGACCCCTAAATCCACCATTCCACTCTAATTAGGTGCAACAGATTCGATATAAACGTCACGGATTTTCATATAATCGTGCCCATTAAAATAAGAACCATCATTAGGGAACACTGATGTAATGACTGTTATGAAGGCAAGCAGTTCTAAATGTCAAATGTCATTTGTCATGGCCACCCAAGTTTTTCCAGTTTTATGAAACCTTCAGGAAGGTTCACAGAGGATTATCAAAATGCTAAACAAGGCCTTTTCGTGGTCAAACAGACAAATCCCAAAAGGGAAAAGGGAAGTATGAAAGAGGATAAAATGTATTTCATTTAAAACAAAGCACATTCTCCAACTTGGCTTCCACTTTCAAATAAAGCATTCCCAACTGCAGGTTTAGCTACATACAGAGGTATGTTAGGGAGTACATTCTGTTGTATCAGAAATCATACAGGCACTGAAATTGAAGGGGAATTATCATTTTTTACAACCTGGACCTTATTTCTGGCATAAAATACGATCGTTTACTCACCCATATAACTGTGGTGTCATTTTGGTGTCATATATCCATGTATTTTCCAGGGGGCGGCTGTGGCTCAGTAGGTAGAGTGGATTGTCCCTGAACCAGAGGGTTAGCAGTTCGATCCTGGGATGTGCCACATCCCTGAGCAAGACACTGAACCCCCAGTTGCTCCTAGTGCGTGGCACTGATGTGTGAGCCATTTACCATATTGGGAGTGACTGGGGCACCGAAACGCAGCCTCTAAATAACGCATCTGCCGTGAAACTCATTCATTCCAACATTTTGTTATGATATGCTACAAAGTCGTTTTCCAGAATCGGAAAAATATTCAGCCATGTTGTAAAAAACTAGCAGTAGCAAATTACAGGTAAACAAGCCGACTGTCGCGGGTGTGTGTGGCGCACAGAGATGACATCATCCAGGTCAGAAGTTAGTAGGTCAATTTACAGACCCAGGATGATGATAAGAGGTAACTCTGGACTCAACGGGGAATAGCACTAGCGTATCATAACACCATAAAATATTGGTAAAATATTGGTGAAATGAACGAGTTTAGTTGCATATAATGCGTTATTTAGAGGCTGCGTTTCGGTGCCCCAGTCACTCCCACTATATGGATATACGCAGATCTAAATATCGTCCAAATAACTCCAAATGACACCAAAGTTATATGGGTGAGTAAACGATTGTATTTTATGCCAGAAATAAGGTCCAGGTTGTAAAAAATGGTAATTGCCCTTTAAATATTATATGACTAGGGTTTGAGCTAGCGATATTAACAAATTGTAACGTCACACTACCTTGACCTTTTGGCACCCAGTTGGCCATTAAAAATCATAAATGATATTAGGTTTAAATTTCCTCAGTTGTAATAAACATTTTTTGAGTGAACCAAATTATCCAATGAACATGCATGACAGCAGTGTCTCTGCTCCTAGCATCAGGGCAAAGTCAATTTGTTATGCAGTGACATGTATAAATAAGGACTGTCTCCTTTTTCATTAGGCTACTGACTCATGTTAGCTGATAGGTTGATTACTTGGAAGCTTTTAAGTATGAGATAACTTTCTTCTCTTTAGCGTAAGGGCCATTTTACTCAGTACACCTGTCAACTCTGTACAATATATCAGCTCAGCCACAACAGCTTTGATTGACAGTTTTAGAAGGTTGATTTAATGATACGGTTAGTTTGCACTGGAGTTGAGCATGACTGCTTCCCGTAAAGAGATTCTCGCAAAATTTGTGCAATCATGAGATCTCACGGCAGACCAACCTTGCGAGGCTTTAAATTACGCTCCTGTGGCAGATCCTCATTGGTGCATAGGGCCCTATGAAGAGCTTCTTGCTGTACGTTTTAGAGTCACTTTTACGCACAAATATTCCTAACAAAGACCGGCTACCAATATGCCGACTATAATGCTAGTTACATTGGGTGGTTGGTAGCTTTCAAAGCTTCTCAGACTGAAGATTGTTATGTTTTCTCTTCTGTGCTTTCCTACCAGTGACATGGTTTCTTGATTTGACTGGTTGAAGATAGCCAGACAGATGTTTCATCCAGTCACCGGACAAGTATTTTTTGAAAGTGTCTGCTCATTCCAAACAGTTTCAAAGGACGACTCACTGAAATCTCTCTATGTAACAAACTATCTTGCGCATCACGTTACAAGATATAGGAGCTAACACACTGTATACCTTTTCCATTTCTAGATATAAAGTGTTAATGACAACAGTTTTCTGTTCACGTATCTTGTGTTGAAACTTAAGCCAGGGCAAGTTAAAATCATTTTAGGAGTGCAAATCAATAGGTTTAAACTAAGAAATGCATAGTGGTTAAACGTTTCTATGTTTTAAAGTGAAAAAGCAGAACTTGGGTTATATTGATTCATTCCCCTCATGTGTAATTTTAGTAGTGCCTTCTGGAAATATCTGTTCCTGTGGTTGGTTATGCTAAGAACAACACAAAGAGACACTTTAGAACATTTCGTCAAATTTCATGACAGGGAGAAAAATACAACAAGACAAATATTATTTTTAAGTTTATGACAGTTGACAGTAACTGTGATATATGAAGTGCAATGTGTAAGTTAGAAACTTCTTCACTTCTCAAATGCGGCCTCTTCCAGAGGAAACAGCTTTAAGTATGAAGTGTTCCTTCAGTCTATTTCAGAGTCAGCGTTGGTTTACTTAATATACTGGAAAATCACATTTTCTATGCTGGTCTGCAGCACAAAAAAAGGGGAAGATTTTGGATTCCAAATAAAGACTGCGACGGTTTTGTCTTTAATGTCTTATTCTTGTTATTTCAGCAGGATCCAGTGGTTGTACTTTGCTTGAGCAGAAGTCAGTAAACAGTACAGCAAATATGTACGTTGGACAGACTGGAATGTCTCAGCATTTAAAAAGTAAGTCTTGACGAACTTCATAAGCTTAAAGAAATCTCCTCCAGTCAAGAAGAGCTTATAGTTAATTGTGTAGCGATGATGTCTGTGCAGACATAAAAATGTTGCTTCCCCACCCCGACTCTTTAGGGAAGACACCAAGGGAAAAAACTGTAAATCTTTCATATGCAAGACTTTCAACAATTTAGTCACCCTTTGAAATTTGCCTTGATGAGCAGTAATTGCCATCCAGGCCTTTCCATCTTCTGCACACTTTCATGTCCCCTCAGTGGGTCTTGAATCATGGCATCTCGTGGTCTCCTAAACGACCCTTTGGGTGTCTGATCTCTGAGAGAAGACCACCAAAATTGCAAAACTTTGGCACCCCAGAAGGTCCTTTGGTGTGCCCATTAAATCATCCAACCCTATTCCCATCCCAATATAGCCATGTATTTCTGAACAAGATAAATATTTGACTAATACATACTGTAGGTGCAGCACTGGGCTCGGGCCAAGAGCAGCACTATCAAAAGATGAGGGAAAGAGGAGCATTCATAAGTCGCTCTTTATTGCAGACGCAGTGCTCACACCGTCTCTGATAAGGATCTTTTTTATTTAGAGAATTGAACTCCAATTACACCTTGTAAATAAAACATCACACACTGACCTAAAGCCACAAAGTCAGTCTTTGTATTTAGATTTCTTATTGATACAAATTAGCCTTTACAAATAACATCTAGAAAGGTTGGCAGGCGCTTGCGCTCTTGAAATCTGCCGGTTGAAGGACTATTTGATAATTAAATAGAAAAATAATTGCAGACTAAATGTCCTTGGTTTCAAAGGAAACTTACTTACATTCTGAGCTTTTCCTTCAATTACAAACTGTTTCAAAAATATCAGATATAATGTGGAAAAAATAAACACTGATAATTTGTTGAGAGACAATTTTGAAATGTTTACGGTATCTCAGTTACATAATGCCTTTTGGGTTGTAGTCCAATTGGAGAGACACTGCTGGCTTTCATTAGCAGCAGGCATTTTTCTTCATCATATTGAGCGATGCTGCCAGAAGTCTGTGCTTCTGAAAACATTGCAGGGCCCTGCCAACAAGTCCCCCCGGCCCCCCCTCCCCAACCTCACCCCCGCCGCTCCCGGCGCAGCCAGAGCGGGGCCAGATTGCTGAAAGGCAGCACAGGCAGTGTGGCGCTTCTCCAAGCCTGGCCACTTTGGAAATCGCCACACGCAAGCTGCTGGCCTCCCTGTCGGTGGCGTGATGGGGTCACCTCTGGGGCCTGGGGTGGGTAAACACACATGACCCAAGACAAACTTTCACAATTCCGCCAGGTGTGCAAACAGGAGGCCGCAAAAATACCCGGAAAAGTCTGACCATGCAAAAACAATATAACTACCTCTGATGAACTCCTCCAAATGCAAAAGGAGAGGCAGACAGGCCAAATACTCAAGGGTGCAACTCTTGTCAGCTGTGAGGGCATGTTAAGATTATGCATAGAAATTTGTCAAGGATTAGAGAATGAGTTAAATGATTGATTCGGACCAAAGACTTACCTGCCCTGACAGGCCGCCAATGTGGAACTCAACCAGCCCACCCAGCTAGCTGAGAAAATCCATATCTTAATGGAGGAATAAAATGAGAAACGGGAAAAGAATACATGTTTTTAACAGTGTAGATTAAATCTGAGCCGGCCTACGTTTTGCCTCGTCTCCAGAATTGTAGCTCAGTAAAACGCCCCACGAGGCCAATGGTCTATTTAATGTCTCCAGCCTTTTTTTTTATTTTTCATTTTTTTCATGGCCTGCACCAGCGATTCAACCACCCTGTCCTGATCCATTGTCTCCTGGGCCGGTGAGTCCTGAAGCTGACCTCTGTGGGGAGTCTTCCAGGCACCGCATGTTGGTTTTGTGTTCATATGAACTCGGCTTGCTTGAGCAGTTGGGCCTATGGCACCAAGTCTGAAGGACACAGCAAAACAAGAATTTAACTACAACCAGATGCAGCACTGTCCTCGCAGATCATCTGTTATGCTTTGTGTCAGATCTCCCTCAGATAGTCGTGCTGCCAGTGGAAGGGCATGTCTGTTTGTTTGTTCACAAGGGACAATCAGAGCGCTGCAATGCATTCGCAAATTTATTTTAAATTGTATTTATTTTAACTCTGGCTGCCAGCTATTGCCATGGCACAGACCAAACATCTGGTTATGCATTTCTGAATGTGTTTTTTCCGTTTCAGAATTATTCATTAATGTTAATTAATGGACAGTTTTACAACTGACACACAGTGTAACGACAAACAGATCATTTTTTTTTTGAACTGCTGTAAATCTCTGTCATAACAACATGCAATTTGAGCCAACCGATCTCTCCTTCATAATGATATTATTGTTACAGCTTACCTCTGCTCACCCCTACTGCTAGACATTGAGTGAGCACGTAGCAGCCTGCTGGTTATACTATTAGCAATACAGATGAGAGATGTCTGCATGTCTGCAAAGTCAACCTGTAATTATCATGGCTGTATGTCCCGAGGCAAGAGACTAAGTCAGATTTATAGATTTATTCTGTCTTCAAATTAGCATCATGCCTCGGATTCCAGCATTTCATCTTCCAGGCTGCAGGAATGTTTTGAGAGTAAAAAAAGGGAGTCATTGTAATTCACAACTACACATCCCAAAACCGCCATCTGTAAAATGGTGTTGGAGAGGCAGCAATGTGCGAGTGTGCTTTTCAAAGCACACACATTAGAAACCTCATTTCTCTGCAGCTGTGCTCCTTTTCGTATTTTTGGAAGAGCTTGGGACCGTTGGGATGAGTTGGGATTAAAAAAAAATAAAAATATGTAACTTTGTACATTGTTTGGAAATGAGACTGGACTCCTACAACAGGGAGACGTGCAATTAGACGTCCACAGCAACTGGAACTGCATTAGGTCATTTTGCCAGTTTAGACCTCATGAATGATTTTTTCCTGCTGCGTTGACATGCGTTGCCGCCTCAAAGCTGGGTTCAGCAATCCATTCACAAATAGAGCCTTTCAGCGGTACATCGAGAGACACACATGTGGATGCTTAATTCGAGCCGTGATTAAAATTGTAATTGCATTTACCACAACACAGGTTAGATCACATTAAAACACGTCCCATTCACCTACTTAGTCTTTTAGTTTGTAATGCATTTTTATCCCTTTTTGTTCTCTGTGATGGCACAGTAAAATATATTAACACACATCGGAAATTAGTTTTTAATATATATAATAAAATAACATTTTACAAAAACAAGAAAGAAAAATGATACTCCACTACTTTCATCTAATAAATACTATTATTAATACTTTTGTAACATGTTATTTCTAATGCAGGACTAATGAACCATTTTATTCACTACTGAAGAAACACACAAGTGTATGTGTGTGTGTATATATATATATATATATATATATTTTTTTTTTTTTTCTTCAGGTGTGCATGCAAATTCAAATATTCTCCTGTGCTGCGTTTTGTAACAACATACTTCTGTGCAACAGAGATTTTGAGAGTCTTGCTCTCACGTAAAAACGTCTCCCAGCTACAGTCAGCTTGTAATTTTTCACAGGCCAATTTAATC
>JASGAT010376137.1:13227-32445 GCA_030220025.1 Chelon auratus | reverse complement strand
TATATATATATTATTAAGTCCTGAGCTGTGGACAAAATGACTGTACAGTGTTAAAATCACTCACTGGATGAGAAACCCCGATAGGTGCAGTTGGACATGCGCCCGCTGTGGCTGAACGCCTCCATGGTGACGGTGTAGTTGGTGCCACAGGTGATGCATCCCATGAGGCAGTGGGAGTCCTGCGTGTGGCACCGGGCGTGACCGCGGGTTGACGTCAGGGAGGTGATGAACGTGTGAGCCCCTTTGGCGTGAGACCACGACACGTTGGTTATGGCCTGGGTCACCTGATCGACCGTTAGATTCATCGGGCAACAGGGCTCTGGAAAAGAAGACGACGTTTGTGTGTGGATGAGATCGAACTGGAACAACTAGTCAAAGTTATTGTTTTAATATCGATATTTTATACTTGAAAATATGTAAAACACTTTACTGTGTTGTAAATTTGAAATCAATATACACTCTACTCACTAAACTGTACGTGTGGCGATAGTCCTGTTTTTGATATTATAAATTAAAAAGTTAAGTCAACTAAACATTTAGTATCTTTAAATGTGAGACATTTACTTTTACTCAAATGTTCTTCTACCACTGCTTTTTATGGGGCAAAGGGTTCTCCAACATCATTTATCATGATCTGGTCATACGTGCACACACCAACGGGAACAAGTGTCTTGTTCAAGGTCATGTGGTCCATGTATCGGAGGTCAAGCCGCAGTCTGCACTTTTTAATTGAATGGGTCCCAAAACCAAAACTTGGACCACTCACGTGTCTCTAGGGGTTGAGCGACTTTGGATTTTTTTAAAGTCAACTGATATGTGTCAAAAGTCAAGTTGACGTCGACTAGTCAGTGACGTCACACATAAAAACACATGTAGAAAGTAATGCTTTACAACCTATATTCTTGACCTGACTACATATTGTAGCGTCTCACACAAAGGAAGCTATGGAGGCTTTTCTGCAGGGTAACTGAAGCTTGAACACGGGCTACAACACCATAAACACCGTCAGTCTGACACTAATACGCGGCGCTCTCAACTCTACCATAACTCCCATCTCTCGCGTGGTGCATAAACTATCATCAGGGACCAGAAACACGTTCTACAACCACAACAACAATGTCAAATATTAGTACACAACAGAACTGCATGCGCTTATCAATACTGTGTGCTGCAGATATGTATAGCCTATATAAATCAGCACCGCCAATAGCGTTTAATAGATAGTACTTCACAGTGTGTTATAAGCTGGGATAATGTTGCCAAGATTAAAAACATTTGGTGAGGTTGTTAGCTGGCTACCGCCGAGAGGGTTTGGACCGTTCCTCTGCTAGCGTTAGCGGATGCCTTTTCAGATGAGTGTGCATTGCAGTAGTAGACTTGTTGTATTTGAAGTCTGACTTACAAATTCTGCATGTCACAACAGAATGGGCTTCATCTTCAGTGGAGTATTTCCAAACACTTGATGAATAGCTGCTAGTTTACTGCAACGACCCACTGGGCTCCTCCTCTCGGAGGTGTCCATTTTGTTACTGTCACATGATTGGCGACTAGTCGACTTCCTGCTAAAAGTGTTGTGGCGCCAACAGTAAAGTCGACTAGTCAATTGCTCAGTATAACCCCTACCTGTCTCTAGAACATCAGAGTAGCTCGGTAAACTCCGGCCGGTGGCACTGGTTGCTACGACGCTGACTTCGTAGCTGGAGCCACATGGGAGGTCAGTGAGGTCACAGCTGCTTCCACTGGTGGTGCACGTGCGTCTGCCGTCCTCTCCATCTGCGCTCACCATGTAAGTAGCGCCCGTGTTGTTCGCCGTCCAGCTGACGCTGACACAGGAGGAGTTCTTTGGATCCAGCATCAGATTCATGGGCATGCAGGGAGCTGATCGGGACGGTGAATGGAAGACATTAAAAGTTTGGTTCCATTCATTCAATGAGACAACACATCAGTCATTAGAATTATTTTACAGTATAATACAATAAATTAGCTTTCAAGCCTAGAAAACCTCAGTCTAGGAATTGAAGTTGGTTCCAAAAGTAAGAAGAGAGTGCAAGAGAGATAAACACAAGTGCAAAACGTCACTGGATCTATGAGTAGAAAAAGTTTTCTACCTGTGCCTTTGGTGTGAGCTTTGCAAGCACGGTTGCATCCACTAACATCGTTGCAGGGCGTCACCACCACGCTGTAGGAGCTGTCACAGCTGAGGTCGGAGAGGGCGCACACTGGCGACGTGTCGTTACACAGGATGACCTCTGAACTGTCTGCAGCCCGAGTCTCGTACAGGTCTGCCCCCCGCGAGGCCGTCCACATGATCTCCAGAGTGTCCGCGCTCACCGTGGAGACAGTCACGGCCTCTGGACAGCAGGGTACTGAAACACACGGGTAAACAAACACAGGCAAATGACGATCCTGAATCACAGATCATAGAACATGTCGCCTCGGCTGCTACTTACTGGTGGTATAGTTGAGGAGCTCTCCTAGAGGACTGCTGCCGGCCTCGTTGAATGCAAACACAGACATCAGGTATGCGTAGCCACACTGGCAGTGGTAGGTGCAGTTGTTGCTGGTGGTGTTGCAGATCTCCTCACTGCCGTCGCCACTCTTGATGAAGGCAGAGTAGCTGTCAGCGTGAGGCACTGTGTTCCACGACACTGTGCAGTTTCCTTCAGGTGATTCCACAAGAGCCAAAGACTCTGGTGCACAAGGGACTGACGACGCAGGAAATCAGAGAGTTAGTCGCACGTATATTGACATTGTTGCCATCACTGATTGTAGTGTGGTATGTTTTTGTGTCTTTAACATAAATTCAGAGGGTTCAGAGTTTAAATATTGCTTGAACATTCCTACAAAGTTGTCACTCTGCTACTCACAGGTGATGAAGACCACGGGGCTGGATGGGTAGCTGGGCCCGGCCTCGTTTGAGGCGGTGACCTGGATAGTGTGCACCTCTCCACAGCCCACTGCGGGCAGGTTGCAGGTGGTCGATGTGGTGTTACAGCTGAGGCTGTGGTCGCTCATCACGTTGTACTCAATGGACCCCTGAACCGCCTGTCCCAGTTCCCAGGACACAGAGAGTCCAGCCACTTTGTGAATCACCACCACAGACACACTGACAGAAATCGGCATTGGAGGTCCTGTTCAAAGACAAATTAGAATTAGTTTGAGCTTGGTGTAGCTAGACACGATTCTCCAGAGATTTTGTTATGGAGCTTGATTCAACTGATACGGAAATAAAAAACTTCCCCCACACACGTCTACTATTTTGACTATACAGTAAGTAAGTTTTTCTCCATTGCATGCGTATTTTTCAACTGTCTGTAGATACTAATACTTTTTGAAGATTTTAGACAATATACTACTTAACTTTGATATATCAAAACATTTTGGTCCCTAAAAGCATCTAGCTGCAAATACTTTTAGTCCACTGAGCACAATGTTGACGCTATCATAACAACTGTTTAATTATTTTGTGTTTTGAGTGTTTTCAGTTAATCTTACATATAGAAAGTCTGCTGTCGTGCTCAAACTCTGGAAAAAATATCATCGGTGGCTTTGATATTCACCGACTGCATCTCTACCTGTCATCAAATCCATGACATCATGGTAACCTGATACTGGTATCAGCGCACAATGATATATAAATGAATACGTTGTTTATGCAGTCACAAGTGTCTCCTTACGTGTAGTCTGGTTGATGTAAGAGCTGCACTCTCCCATTCGGCCCTCGGGGTCCCAGGCGTAACCCTTGATGGTGTATAGCATGCCGGCGTCCAGGCCAGAGATGGTCATATTGGTGTCAGAGCTGTTGTACATCACCTTGGTGTTTGAGCGCAAGTCGTATATGGACACGGTGTATTGGACGGCGTGAGCAACGGGGTCCCAGGACACAATGATGCTGTCGTTGCTGGGAGACGAGGTGGAGAGCTGAGGAGGAGGCAAAACTGTGGAGGAAAAGACCAGTGTTAGATACGGTGTTTTGAGGGATGATTGCTGTAGTAGCCCACAATTCAAAAACCAAGATAACTGTTCTAACTTCAGATGTTTAATTCTTTAGTTTTCAAAGATTAGTTTAATTTAGAGCCTCCTACTATGAGTAATGGCATCTTATAAATTAGGTTAAGCTAAAATAAGCTAAGCTAAATTAAGTTGATTACATTGAAACATGGTTGATTATGACATATAGAGATAAATATAGAAAATATAGAGTCTATCATGTTAAATTTACATATATAATAATTTGGATTCTTTATTTAATGTAGTTGGACATCGTATGTCTTCTGGAATTAATAATGTCTGTCTTGTATTAATGAGAATGACCAAGATATATTAATATAAAATTTTTCAGTCAGGAAAGATGTTCTGCTGACTGAATTGAGATCACTCCACCTCAGAGGGGCCGCACAGAAATAAACATTTGAGACGCTTCCTGAAAAATAAGATCCATAATGTCAAACAATAAAACAACAAAACTGTGAAACTTTTTTGAGCTTGTAGCATGTTTTTTTTTTTTTTTTTTTCTGGCTGNGGATTAAATGTTCCCCCTGGAGTGGGAGGGGAGGTGAGAGGTGACATGTATGTTCTCAGGATAAGGTCAGGTCTTTGTGTTTGGTACAGAAGGGTCAGGTACAGTTACCACTGATACCGGAGAGACCCTGAGGGGAGATGATGCGTTGCCTGGGTAAGATAAACCTGGATTTTCTCTGATGATGATGTGCGTATACATTCACTCACAGACTGTATAGTGGCTCAGCTATGAGACAATGAGGCAGATCAAGTGACTTCTGCAGGGCATGGGACTGATGAAAAAAGTACTTTCTTAATGAACATGAGATTTATTTCTACACACAAATCAGCCTGTGGGTGTTACAGTGATTTTCCCTCCAATTTGTATATGAGGTTTTCTTTCACCGCAGAAGAAGTGAAACTCTGAAAAGGAAAAAAATAACACAACAGACAACAGTACCTGTCTTAGCGGTCAGAGGAGCAGACGGCTGGCTGCGGCCTCCGCTGTTCACAGCCATGATGCTGAGCGTGTACTCAGTGTACGGTGTCAGGGACTGAATCTCAGCGGGGGAGGACGATACTGAGTCTTCTCTGTTGAAGCCGTCGTCGTTCTGGACTCGTATGATGTAGGATGTTGCGCCGCTCTTCAGGTCAAACTCAACCATCAAGGTCCTGCTGTCCTTCGGCTTCACCGACTTGATGGGATCCATCATTTCAGGAGCTGAAATTGATACGAACAGACCAGATGAGAAATGAAATCCATAAAGAGGAGAATTTCTACAAAACTGAACGCAGATGTTAGATGTTATGTAACAGGAAAACATACTTTATTCCCTTAAATCTTACCTGGGCACATTCTAGAAAATCATTTAATGATATAATTACAAAACTTTTTTATCACAGTCAATGGAAATGTCACTGCCTACCTGAGCTTCTAGTCTTTAAAAAAACATTTAAATCTACATAGTAATGTATATGCTCTGCTGTGTGTGTCTTACCTGTTGATGACTGCACAGAGTTAGAGCCCAGCGGTTGTTCGGAGTCGTCCAGAGCTTCAACTTTGAAGACATGCTCGACGTTTGGGGACAGAGAGTTAATGGAGCCCATCACTATGTTTGGTCCGAACAAGACGAAAGCAATGATGTCGTTCGGTGAGCTGCTCTTGGCGACGCTGATCTTGTATGAGGCGGCCCCGGGGTACTTGGTCCATCTGAGAATCACACTCTTGGATGTTGCAGAGAACACGGACACCTGGATATCTGATAAGAGTGGTGCAGGAATTGCATTGTTGTATGAGACTTATGTTCTTTCACACATGCATGTAGAAATTTATGAGGATTTGGTGCTCTTTCATTCTTATTTTACTGTGATAAAACATCCACTGTGGAATATATGGTAAATGAGAACATACCTGATTGTGCTGCAGCCTGCAAATTTAGATAAGAAAATAGTATTACACAATAGTTTTATGTCATTTATAAAATCAGTGATATGGTCTATTGACTCCAAACTGTTTATCCTATCTTCTCTACATTTAAGGTTATTTTTTGTGCCTGTCCCAAGAAATTTGTTCCATTACTGTACCTGTAGGAAAACGCTCAGCAAAACAAAAGTCACCAGCCACTTCATTGCTCCCATTCTTCTTCACGTTTGTCTCTTGAATCTCTCCTCTCACTGTTTCACACTCTTAATAGCTTCTGATTGTTTGTTTTTTTCTCTTTTACCTTTCCTGTAACATATGTGTTTAGTTGAAATACCTGCATCCGACTCCTCCCACTGGGGGCAAACGTCCAATCACGCTTTAGCAGAGAGATGCACCTTGGGGCAGGTGTATGTTGAATAACATGAGAAGGAAACACCTTTGTCGCTATAGGCGTGATATTCTATATTCAAGGATGTGGTCACAGATTTCTGGTAAGTATGTGGGTCTGGCAGACAAACTGGACTTTCCCTAGCTGGAGGCCTCAGATTGTCCTCTTCTTTGAGATACTCAAATGTATGAGGTGGTAAGTCTAAAATGAGACGGTAAGTTTTACTAAACAAGTTAAGGGATGCAAGATGCATCCTGGAGTGCTCTTTTGAACAGTCAACCATGCTCCCTAACACCACAGCCTCCTCCAACTCCAATTAAATTGTCCTATCATGTTTATTCGTTCTTTATTTTTTTAATGATCTTTTTACTACTTTCGATGCTAAAGTACTGTGGAAATACTATATATTTGTCGATGTAAACTGACCTGAGCTGCAGTGTCAATTTGAAATTCCCCTGGAGGAGTTAAAGCTTACTTTAAAAGCTCACAATTTATTTAAAAAGTTGTAGGTCGATGTGTTTGACTTGTCAAGATTATGACCGTACGTTTCATCATTATTTGGTAAAAAATCTCATATTTACATTTTCATTTTATTTTACTATTAACTACTAACTTGGTATCTACCTTTTGCCCTTTTATTATTATGTTTAACTTTTTATTTTTACTTTATTTTACTGTATTTTAACTCATGACATAAGATTTTAGTAACTGACATAGACAGATTGAGAGATAGATGAGATAGATCTTGACTTTGACCTGCAACTTTAAAAAAACTACAGCAGGCTTCCGTCGCACACTTGATGACGCAGATGACGTCAGAGGCGTGGGACGCGGTGACAGACAGGAAGAGGCGCAGAAGGAAAAAAAAACAAAAGACAAGATGGCAGCCAGCTCGGATCACGGGCTGAGAGGGATAGTTTGGAAAAGTAAGTTGAGTATTTATATATTGCACCTGTAAAAGATAAAGTTACTATTAGTTAAATGGCAACTTTGTTTGTGCTCTTTTTTAAATTAACTTCTCTCTTGGTTACTTTCCATCTTGGACTTAGAGTGAATGTACAGTTAGCGTCCACTTTTGCAACGGAAGTTTATAAACTGGACTGAATGAAGAATAAAAGAAAAACAAATGACACCGGATAACATTTAAACTAACACTAGTCGTCGTTTGTCACAGCTGTAGTGACTCATGTAGCTAAACTTTTGGTGAGGTCACTTCATATCGTCTCTGCAGCCCCACCTCATTTCTTGAGGCTAACACAACTCTGTAATGTTAACTGTCGTCTCTGTTTTCTCCTCTGGATGAAACTGGAGTTGGCTCTTCTTGGTAGTGCTTAAGATGTCGCGGAGAAAGCTGGCTTGGGTTAAGGGTTGAACATAGCATGGTGTTTTATATCGATCGATAAGCCACAACATTAAAACCACTGACAGGAGAAGTAAATGGCATTGATCATCTTGTGACAGTTCAGTGTTCTGCTGGGAAATTATTGGACCTGGCATTCATTCGTGTAGATGTTACTTAGACATGTCCCACCCACCTAGACCAGACCAGGCACCCCCACCCCATAGCGGTGACACTCCTTGATGGCAGCAGCCATCCCCAGCAGGATGCAGCCTGACACAGACACACACACAAATGGAATAACACAAGAAAATATGAAGAACAGCTCAAGGTGTTGACCTGGCCTCCAAATTCACTAGATCCTGAACCGATCAAGTATTTGTAGGATGCACAGGAACAAACCTGATCCACAGATGTAATCAATGGCTAATGGCTAAACAAAGAATGATTACAGAAAAGTGTAACCAGTCTATTGAAAAACCCAGATTGGGCACACTTGGCCTGTCTTAATCCTTGCAGCGTATCCAGATGCTGGAAACATACACTGTTCACGTGTATGTTTCCATGTGTATGATTGATGTGATAGCATCACTTGTGTGCTTCATCCATGATTCAGATCTCCCATTCCACCACATTGTGGTGGCAGTTTTATATCTGAGGACTGTAGAGGCAATTTCTTTATAGGTAACTTGTTGTGGTGTGTTATCCTGAAGTTTTCTGACATGGTTGGGAGTGTAAATCCCAATAGATTCACATTTTCTAAAATACAGAATACAGTTCGGTTTGAACTTGAGCAAACCATAGTGACTATGTCTACATGCCTAAATGAGTTGCTACTATGTGATTTGCTGATGAGTTGAACAGCTGTACCTAATAAAGTGGCCAGTTACTGTATGTAGCACTAGCACTATGTATAACATTGAATCTTGTGGTTCAAAGTGCATTAAATAAATAATGAAAATGTTTAAACACACAGATATTCAGAAATAGAAAACTATAAGACAATAAAATCCAGTAATAAAAGACAAAAGTAAGATGGAATCATGATAAAATGTCAGACATGTATATTCCCTAATATATGGTGGAGTGAGTTCCAAATGTTTAGTGCATTGCTGCACAAAGCTGCTTCACCTTTTTGAAATGACTTCATGTCATGTTTAGCAAATCGTCCTTAAGGGGCCAAACCAAACCATTTGGGACATACTTCGACAGCAAATCTGAACAGAATGAGGCTGCTACAGATCATTTAGGACTGTGGTCATGTTATTAGCGGTGAGTTGGAGACGTTTGTCTCAGTGAGGTACAGGAGGACAAACTGCTCTCCATCATGGACAATCCCTCTCATCCACTACACCAGACAATAGAGGGGCAGTGGAGCTCAGTCTCCAACAGATTGATCCTTCTCGGCTCACGCAGTGAACACTACAGGATATCATTCATACCCTACTCTATCCAGATGTACAACAACTCACCTTTCTGTAATGTTATTTATAATAATGGACACTATTGCACCTATTTTACTAGATTTTACTTATATTTTATTTTATTTTATTTAATCTTTCTTTTACTTGTGGTTCCTAAGAGTGTTTTTATTTGCAACAAAGCTACTGTGACCAAGCAGTTTCCCTTGTGGATCAATAAAGTTTATCAAAGTCTAAAAAAACAAGTAAACGATTATTAAATGCTATCCTGAGTCCTGCTGGTAGCCAGTGCAAGGATGCAGCATTTTCTTTTCTTTGCTTTTGTCTTCATTTTGTCATGTTCTGTTTGTTTCAGGAATAAAAGACACAATTATTGCAGACTGCCGAAAATCGGACATATGGAAGGTAGGTCAACTCTGCGTGTGCTCAGAGTCCCAAGGTTGCAATTGCATGAACGCAGTCGCTGCATGACAGATGTTGACTGCCAGTTTATCTTCTTGACAGATAATGATGTTGGACCCTTTCACCACCAAGCTCCTCTCATCATGCTGCAAAATGTCAGATCTGATGGCAGAGAAAATAACAAGTAGGTTATGTTTCCATTATAGTAAAACACTTACATACGAGTATGGTGCTGCAGTGCCTTGCCAAACGTAAACAAAAAACATGGCTGAGGTGACGATGGTTAGTGCAGCCTCCTTGCATACATATAGGAGGTAGAGAAGGAGTGCTTGAAAGTACTGAAGTCTCTATGCGGATGTCAGTTGCATGTGTTAAACATAAATAACTACTTCTTTTTTTTCCTTCAGTTGTAGAGGACTTATTCAAAATCAGAGAGCCCGTTCCAGACATGAAGGCCATCTACTTCATGACACCAACTGCTAAGGTTTGCCATTATAACCCTGCAATGATCCTGTTAATTCCTTTTTTGAGTTCTGCAAGTTTTGAGTTTTTATTTCTGGCGATTTTTAAATGTTAAATACATTTTTTTTTTTCATAGTGTGTGGAAGCCTTTATAGATGACTTCAAGAAAAAACCCAAATACAAATCAGCGTATGTTTATTTCACAGACTGTAAGTAAATTAAAACTCAGTTCTTAAATATACTTCTTAAATACACATTAACCCCTTCACGCCTAGTGTCGTGAATTCGCTACGCACTGTTTCCGCTCAGACTGCAGCCGAAATAATGCATGTAATACTCCAATGTTGGTTTGTGCACATTCAAAAAATTCCTAGGAACCTTTTGCAAGCACTAGTTTCTCATAGGACCGGTCGGAGTGGTAAGCAAAAACACAAATAATTAATTTCTTTATATAATTGAAAAATCAATTCAGGCGTTAAGGGGTTAAAAGTCAGTCAAAATACACATTGAAAGACTTTTGGTCCCGCAGACTGTCCGGACGACCTCTTCAACAACATGAAGCTGCACTGTGCGAAGTACATCCGCGTCTGCAAGGAAATAAACCTGTCATTCATGCCGCAAGAGGCACAAGTGAGTGGTTTCAGATTGCATGGTGTGTTCTTTTAGTTAGCTTTAAAATGCTTAATGTCCTCTTTTTATAATTGTTGACTAAGGGAATTGTGCTTGTGGTAGTGTGCCCTAGCCCATGTTGCTGCTGAGAGGAAGAGATTTCCAGCACTGGGTGTTGGCTGCTTTAAGCTATGAAGTAATAAGCATTATGCTGTCCAAGGAGCTCCTTAACTATAATGGTCTTCAGTATTATTGAATCAATATTTAGTTCAGAGAGTAAGCTAAGGTCCATGTGCTCACATTCTAGTTGTCTACTGAATTTATTTTTTATTTTTTCACACTGTTGTGTTGAATGCTTTTAAAGGTGTTCACGTGTGACAGTCCTGGAGCTTTCCAAAGCATCTACAGCCCCAAGAGTCAGGACAAAAAGAAGACCCTGGAGACTCTCGCAGACCAGCTCGTCACACTCTGTGCCACGTTGGAAGAATACCCGGGCATCAGATACAGGAAGTAAGCCGGGGAAGATTTAGTTTCTGAGCTTGCAACACAGCTCGGCCCACGCGCACAGCTGAGAGACCTTTCACATCACATGAAGAAGTCGATAATTTTGCTTCTGCATTTGCTTCTGGCAGCCATTCATAGTGTTTCACTCAGTTGTACGCATACAAATTAAAGAAGTAGCTGAATGAGAGCTAGAGGAAGGATTTTAAATCCAGCTTCCTTCCTCACGTCTGCCCAACAATCACAGTGTCAACTGTTGGAATATCTTCCAGCAAAGTTTGGACACAGGCCAATGTAATGTGATATCAGAGAGATGTGGGAGGGCCGGGGTTTTAAAGGTATTTCACCATCTGACATAAATTTCCAATGAAAAGGAGTTTCCCCTTTAATTCCTCTTAACTGGGCTCTTGTTTAGTTTATAGATGACAGATGACATTCAAAAGTAAAATCAACTTGGAGAAGAGTGTTTTTTGAGTTTTAGATGCTTGCGTCATCATATCTTAAAACAAAAAAGGTGCAGAAAGAATACATTTGTCACATTTGTCAGAGCGCTAAGTTTGGTGAATTGGCCCTCTCAAAGCTCGGCTACGTCTGAGGCTGAGTTTGGTGTCCGATACATTGCTGCATCTTCCAACGCTTGTCTCAATGTCACCTCAGTATGAATTAACTTACGGAAAACTGTTTGTATCGTAACCAGAGACAACAATCTGGAAAACGCCAAAACCCTTGCAGAGATGGTGGACAACAGGCTGGCAAGATACTACGAGCTGGATGACAGTGGTAAGAAGGTGAGACGCCCGCCGAACAAAGAATGTTGACAGAACAAACAAAGTCTTAGCCTCAGGTGGAAATGTGCACCTGAAAAATACAGTATTATTTTCCACTAATACCTGCAAACAAGGTGTCATGTAGAAGGCAAAAGTTTTCTCTCCTTCGCCTCAAGCGGGTTAAATTGTTGCAGAAATTTGGAAGGGCAAATGTTTGCAGTGAGGGAGAAGCTTAATGTCATTGTGTAACCACTGTTGTGATATAATATGCAGTCTAAAATTTAAGGTTTTATCCCTCTATCTCCAGGGAAAGACCCAGTCCCAGCTGCTGATAGTAGACAGGAATTTTGACCCTGTGAGCCCCATCCTGCACGAGCTGACCTACCAGGCCATGGCCTACGATCTCATTGACATCCAGAACGACGCCTACAAGTGATATAACCTTCCCCTGTGCTCACACTGCCATGTTGTCTCTGTGCTCTTTGACATTTCCACCAAACTGTCTGGTAATGTCGTGACCAGGTACAGGGCGAAAGACGGCGCAGAGAAGCAGGCCCTGCTCAACGAGGATGACATGCTCTGGGTTAAGCTGAGGCACAAGCACATCGCCGAGGTCTCCGAGTAAGTGTTCAACCAATGGTAGATCCCAGCGTCCTGTTCTTGTTGTCCTCACCTCTCGCCTTTGCTGTTTTCTTACGACAGTCAAATCCCCAAGATGGTGAAGGAAATATCTGCGAGCAAGAAGCAGCCAGATGGGAAGGTACAGATCTCTGGTTTCTGCTTGATGTCCCCTGGTACTTTGTGTTTAAAAATGCTTATCTTGAGCGAACATTTCATTTATTTATTTTCGTTCCAGATCTCAATTAGCAATTTGGCGCAAATGATGAAGAAGATGCCTGCCTTCCGTAAACAGCTGGCCGAGGTATGAAGCACAATTAAATGGTTTTTGTGTGTGTGGCAGCATTAAGTTAAAGTTCAACTGTTCCACTGCACCATAGCACAAATGACACCCGGTTACTATTATTATCATGCATGATGGCAGTTATTATAAAGCTTAGATGATCATTATGTTGTGGTTGGGTGTGGTTCCTTCACACCCTGTCATTATGTGGCTTTGACTCCATTGTGTTTTTAAATCTCAGTACAGAACGGGTCAGACTAGCCTTCGTAATGAATGCATTTTATAAAATGAATGTCTTTAACTGAAGGAAATTATTTAAAACTTAATTCATTTTCATTCAGTTGTGTGAAAGGTGCATTTTCTCTTCTCTTTCTCTGGGAATTATAGCAAACTGTTCATCTGCAGTTGGCCGAGGACTGCATGAAAGATTTCTCAAACAATGTGGAGAAACTCTGCAAAGCTGAACAGGTCTGTTATCTGTTGACATTCAACACTGCAGTTGCTTAGAGAGTGTGGGCCACATACTGTACGTCAGATAGAAAGCCTCATGGCCTGACTACCTGTGAGCTCCAGCTCTCTAAATCAGAGGTTTAAATGCGCTGTGTGTTTCTGTTCAGGACCTCGCTGTAGGTTTAGACGTGGAAGGGGCGAAGGTGAGAGATCCCATGAGGACTCTGCTTCCTGTGCTGCTCCACCAATACAGTACCCATGACAAGATCAGAGCGGTGCTTCTCTACATCTTCAGCCTCAACGGTACGCCAGTCTTCTCCCGTAGCAGTCGGATCTCACAGTTTGGAAATATTCTGTTGAGAGGTCTTACTATGAAACCATGGTTTATTTACTTTATTGTGTGTTAACAGGAACAACAGACGAGAACTTGAGCAAACTTATCCAGCACGTTAAAATCGAGGACGAACGCGAGTTTATCCTGAACTGGAAAGAACTTGGTGTCCCTATCATCACCACGGTATGTGCCGAGGAGAGTTAGACGGTTTTATTTGATTTATATTTCGTGTGTAATCTTATTCCTGGTCGTTGTTTCCAGCCTAGTTTATTTTCTCGCAAACCGAACCGACGGGATCGCTCCCAGGAAGAGAAGTACAACCTTTCGAGATGGACCCCTGTCATTAAAGATGTGATGGAGGTCAGTGAGAGCGGACCGACTTGTTGCATGTTCACATAACATTTACGCCGATCAGCCACAACATTAAAACCACTGATAGGAGAAGTGAATAACACTGACCATCTTGTGACAATATAATGTTCTTCTGGGAAACGTTTGCACCCTCAGAAGGCCCGTGTCCATTCTCTGATGAGTCACAGCTGTTTTGGAGGCACAAGAGAGACCTGCACAATATTAGGAAGGTGGTCATAATGTTATGCCTGATTGGTGTATACCGTTATCCACTTTTACATGCAGTTCTCAACATGTACTGTAGGTCACTGTGTTAAATCTAGACCACTCCTAAGGTGTCTGTGAGAAAAACGATCAACAGGACTCTAAAAGCAGCACAAAAGGAAGTTATCAGGTTCATGTCACCTGATAGTCAGTGTCATATATGTATGACTGTGTGTGTCATTCTGTGCCGTTCTGTGTCCCATTGTAAACCACAGCATCTTAGCATGTGTGAGTCACAATGAGGCGCCGCTTACGTGTTGATCCCTGAGGGTGATCTTTGTGTTTCTGTTCCCCTCGGTTTCGGACGCTCAAATGCTTTTTATTGTATGTTAAATGCATTAGGATGCCACTTTATCTGCTGCCTTGTTAAAGTTTACTCGATAAAAAGAGACACACACACAGGCTAGTAAGTTATACGAGTAGTAGAACGTGAAAGAATGAATATACTGATACTCTCAGAAGTGTTTGTCCTAAACTCAACAGCTTAATTAATCTCAGTACTGTTAATGCACATGTTGGAAAAATATAGAGAAAAGAAGAATAGGCTCGTAACACCTTCGTACCATTTATTGTGAAAGTGACTCTTTAAAAAATAATTTCTGTACCTTTATTTTCACTTCTGTTTCCTGTAAGTACCTAAAAAAATTCTTAAATGTGGTCAAATGTTTCCTCTTGCAGCAGGGGGGAACGGAGGTGTTTTCTGCTCTGGTTTAACCTGTGTTTCGACACAGTCAAGCAGATTTAGCCACGTACTTACTGTATGTGCTGTTCCCATAGTTCGATAATCTTGCCTGCTTGTGAAGTCTTTGATTAAGTAACTTCTGAGGAGAATGTCACCAACATTTAAACAGTTTCACTTCTAATTTGCTCTGCTCGTTGTAAATAATACTTGAGCCACTTGGGTGGAGTCATCTGAACTGTCATGCTGTAACATTAAAATGTTTCTTAGAAATTTAAGATAAAATACAAGCATACAGGCAAGCATAAATCTACACAGTCCAGAGACACATACGTTAATTATCGGTTTACTTCCAGGATGCCGTGGAGAACAAACTGGACACCAAAGAATGGCCGCACGTTTCTGAGTGTCCTGCCGCCTGGAACGGCTCCGGTGCTGTCAGGTGAGTCAATAGTTTATGGACATGCAGTTATTCTTCTAGAGGTGCTCCACACAGGCCTCATTTCATTTAGTTTTCATCCTAATTGGCAGCCTAATGTCAAAGGCTCAGGTACATGTGGGACTGTTTAAAAGCTACAGCTGTGTTACATACCGTTTCCGAGTTAGAATATTACTTTGAAATGTCAGTATATTTCTTTATTCTTTTATTATTCAAAAGTAATAGGTGGTTGTCTTTCCATTTTCACCCAAAGAAAGGACAAGATGACTGTTTTGAGGACAGGTTTTACACATAGAAGGCTAACCCAATAAGAGGCTGATGGGTTAGCGCCCTCCAGTGGATCATTTATGCTACTACATTCAGATTCAGCTGTATCTACCTGCGTGTGTGTGTGAACAGTATTTTCTTAACCTGATTGAACCCAACAGAAGAATGAGTTTTTCTTTTTTTCTTTTTTTTTTACTGGCAACTGGATTCATTCAGTAGAAGATAATAAAGCCACATTTTTCCACATTCCAGCTTACCTGAATTTCCAGTAACACTTGTTTTAAAAACTGTTTGTTTTTCTACCTCCACGTTTCTGTCCCTCCTGAAAACTCATCATCTGTTGTTTACCCCACAAACACCCTTAGAAAGAATGGATTTATTCCAACCAGAGCGAAAGGATCAGATCAAGTGTTTACATGATTATTAAGAGCTGGTATTTTCCCTTTTGAATGGTTTATCAAAGGTTTACACCACCCTTCTCAATCTGACTGGAAGCTACTTCTGATCAGGCCAGTCTGTGCTGATTGAAGTGTTTTATATTCTGATTTAGCTTCTTACTTTGCAGTTTCTTTCAACAATGTGGACATTAAGCTACCAAATTTCCTTCTTAAAAGCTGTCACCGCATTTCTAACACCCCTCCTCTGCTCCCCAGTGCCCGCCAGAAGCACAAAGGCAGCGCTCAGGATGACCGCCGGACCGGATCTCGCCTCATCATCTTTATCATAGGAGGAATGAGCTTCTCTGAGATGCGCAGTGCATATGAGGTCACCCAGGCGGTGAAATCCTGCGAAGTCATCATAGGTGAGCGTTGATACAAATTTACACTTTATATTTGCATACAAGCTTGTTCCCAGTCAGTGTGCTGGGCACTTGTTGTTATTTCAGCTGCTTTATTTGGTCAGAATTGCAAACAGATTTTTGAATGATATAATTTGTGATCTAATAGTTCATTATTCTTTGTTTCCAGGGTCTTCCCACATTTTGACTCCCACCGGTCTCCTGAAGGACATAAAGGCCCTGAGCAAAGGCCCAGTGGAACCCTTTACGATAGAGTAAAGGAGTAACACCTGCACATCCTCCTCCACCTTGCATTTCCCCGTTGTTTCTCTACATCCCATATCACTCAGCAGAGTACACTATACTCATGAATGCACCACTTAAGGGAATTTACAGTATACTAATTTTCATATCTTTTCAAACCTGGTCCTCATTTGCAGTAGTAGCTATGAGGGCACATTCTTCGTTAAACTTGGGATTTGTTCGCCAAGCAGATTTTCCTTTATCTCCATCCTGAGATTTTAATGGTAACAGTCACATTGAAGTTCAATTGACCTCATCTTACTAAAACACCTTTACGTTAAAAGTGTCTAACCTGCTTATTTGTGTTTGCCTTTGCCCTTTAAAAACTTATGCTTATAAGGAGGTGAATGGCCTCTGCGAGAGAGACTAGTGGTGGAAAATAGCACAAAGCTGATGTATATACTGTACGTACGCACGCCCTGCTTCGCCTTTTTGGCTTTTTCCGCCATTGCTGTTTATAAACACCTAATATGTGATTTGAAGAGTGTTTTTAACATAAGAGTATTTACGTTTTCACTGAACTGAACAACTGACTAATAAACGGATGAAGTGGTTCAGACGACTCATTTTGTTAATATTGCCTTTTTGTGGACAGAAATATGGACCTGGGAAACAAATGTCTCCATAAGTTGAATAGAAGAAGGAATGTCTGCTGACTCTGCCCCATCCCATTCATCACCAGGCCTTTCTGTAAACATAAAACCAACAGATAACTCAGAGTCTAAACAACGTGCTACATTTGTACCTGCAACACAGACGATAGATGAACACTATAGATGCTTTAGATTATATCTGGCCCACTTTTTCTATAGGCATTATCCCTATAGAAGATCCCTAACTATAGACAGAAGAGCATACACAATACAGAAAAGAGTACATGTTTCCTGTGTTTTCAAAAGGTTAAATATGAGAGGGGTGTTGAGGGCTTTGCACGCTAAGTTAATGCAACACGCATGATACAGTAGACTGGACATATTGAAAATACTCGATCAAGGTCAAAGACCTCTCTAATTTTTTAGGTAGAAGTTTGAAAATGAGCATAATGTTTAGTAAATTTTAACTTATAAAGCCGTGTACGAGTGGAGATGAGTTGGAAACTGTTTTTATAGTTTAATAAACTAGGGATGATTTAGTAGCAGTTCATTTATTTATGGGCCGGCACAATGATGTGGTACTCCGGCTTCCTCCCACCATCCAAAGACATGCTCGTTAGGTTCACTGACAATTCTATATTGACCGTAGGTGTGAATGTGAATGGTTGTCTTTCCCTCTGTGTTAGCAGTGTGATAGACTGGAGACCTGTCCAGGGTGTACCCCTCCTCTCGCCCAATGACAGCTGGGATAGGCTCCAGCAACCCCCCGTGACCCTCCAGAGGACAAGAGGTTACAGAAAATGAATGAATGAATGAATAATTCATGTTTAGTAATACCAGGAGGCAGGATCATAAACTGGTTCCATCTAATTCTGTAAAACATTTGTAAGAGTGTCATGTCTGTGGGTAAGAGAGCATTTTAGAGATTGTTAAATGGAAGTGTGAAATTAGAATCAAATTAAATCCATTTACAAGCAGAAATTTACTATTTATGCTTGTGTCCTCTATGAAATTATTGTGTTTGCATCTTTAAGCAAACACAATGCAAGGAATGGGTAGAGGAAAAAGTAGTTTGTTTGCATATTTATATGTTGTGCTTTTCGTTCAGGGCTTTATAATTACAGAAAGGCTTGATTTTTATCCTGGAGTTCAGTTTTAATGTTTTTATGTGCCAAAAGAATCATACTGTATACACAATATACACCTCTTCCTATCTGTAGATTTTGAAATATGTTTTAGACGGGCTACATACATTTTTTTCTTCAACCATTTCTCAAACCTATAATTTGCTGAGTGTTCAAAGGGTTTTAATGAGCTGTGACCACGAGACTTTCAGTGCCTTTGTTATTTTCTGTTTACGGCTCTCTAATGCATGATGACTCCTTAATTATCCTGGGAGGGAAAGGGCTGCTGGTGCAGGCTGGAACCAAACACAGCAGTGTCAGTTACGGGATGAAGTCTCAGGTGACACATGAACACGTACACACACGTTCACAGGGTGGTCCTGCTCCGCTGATCCCACATACAGACACTTAACCCTTAACAAGGATAACCCTCCTCTCAAACAATGGCCTACTTTCATTTTTCCCTACTTCTGTCTTTATTTAATGATCCCGTGCTGCCTTCAGTCTGTTCGACCAAAGGTCCCCAGATCAGCACAAACTGCATTGTGGTTACATTTTTAGAAATTTTGCTGATACTGATGCAAATAAACCCTCCTTATTTGCATTATTATTTGCGTCTTCTTGTGGCTTGCCTTCAAAACTATCTCGATCTCAATCACAAATCTCATTCAAAAGTGAGATAAGCCCTCAAAGTAATTTTACATCACGCCATAAATACATACATTAGAAATTCATGGTATTAATATTTCCTTTAACAATTTATCTATGGCTGGAGAAGTGGGACTTGCGTCTGTAGGGCTCTAATCCCCTCCACGCCTTTGACTGAGCAAAACACCCAAATCCAAAAGTGCATTGCTGCCCACTACTCTAAATGTGTTCACTCCTCTCTTTCAGTGCAAATGAATGGGTGAAAATGCAGAGAA
>JASGAT010376137.1:0-13140 GCA_030220025.1 Chelon auratus | reverse complement strand
AAATGCAATTTGTCCCTGAGATCATTGAGAATATTTGTCTTTCGTCTGCGCATGCGTGAGAGGTCTACTGTCGTCATGACAACCTGCTTTTGCAGGACAGTTAAAACTCAAATCTGACCTCTCATAGCTAAAGTTTTCTCTTCTACCTGGGGTTAGTCGCTAATATAACGTTAAATCTAAACTAATAATTACTTTTTTGTCCTCAAGTGGTGCAGATTAGTTGTGTTAATGAAAGATAAGCCCCGGTTAAAATGCTCTCGACGACCTGCCAAGGTGTTGCGGCGGTAGCTGCGGGGCGACGCCTGGGAGGTGGAGGAGCGGAGCCGGGGGCTGGAAGACAGAGCGACCGCCGCCGCGGAGCCGCCCGACCCGGGCAAGAGAGGCGACAAGGGCTCGGTGTGCAGGAGTGGCCCGACGGGTCCAGATATGAGGGAGAGTTTTTGAACGGATTCAAACACGGCAAAGGGAGGTATAGCTGGAGAAATGGAGAGGTACGGTGAAATTAACATAACAAAGAGCCGGGTGAAATATGAAATGAGAGCATTTACTCCAGCTTATCTTGGCTAGCTGTGGTGTACCCTGTGCCAATATAACTTAAAATGACACAAGATACAGTGACATTGTTTTCTTAAGTTAAATAAAACATGTAGTTATCTGAATTGTCTTCCTTTGTGTAGTACTATGAGGGCTCTTTCTACAAAGACTACAGGCATGGGGATGGACTCTTCTGCTGGCCCACGGGCCACAAGTTCATTGGGAAGTTCTACCTCAACAGAAAGGAAGGATATGGACAACAGGTGTTCCCTGACGGAACCACCTTTCAGGTAAGCTAGATGCATGGATGACACTCATTTGGATAGTTTAGTAGTGAAATGGTGAACCTCTCCCCTCCTTTCAGGGTTTGTACCACACTGACCAGAGGTTCGGCCCAGGTGTGGTCACCTATCCAGATGGGCGACAAGATGTGGGTTTGTGGCTGAGGGAGCGCCTCTTCAGACTCTGTACCTTTCTAGAAGAAGGCTTTAGCCTGAAGAACTTTCCTGAATATGCCGCCTATGTGGGCACATCTGTCATCGCTGATTCCCTGACTGAGGTACAGGTTGACAGCTGTCTCACTCTCAAATTCAAATGAACAGCCTGAAACATCATGTGTTAAGTTTTCAGCTCATGACCTGTGATCCAGGACCCTGTTGGCAGATAAAGTCACATTCATTTGAGTTGGAAAACATTTTTCTCATCTCTCATACTGCGTAACTTAAAACACTACATAGTTAATCTACCAAAGTTCTTGCAGGGACCACAAACTATTAAGATTTAAGTGCCTCCAATGATTTACAGTGCCCTCATAACTAGACCACACTAAAGTTAACACGTAAAACAGTTCATTGAGTATTGCTCAGGCAATTCTCTGTCTTCCTCCGTATTTGTTCCATTTTAAATAAAGAAACTGAATGAATAAAAAAGATATCAACAAAAACAGATGGAGGTCAGAGGAAAAGATGACTTTCCAAACCATGGAGTCTATTGACTTAACCTTTAATTAGTCCAAATTAGTGTAAA
This sequence comes from Chelon auratus, assembly GCA_030220025.1. Taxonomy (NCBI): domain Eukaryota; kingdom Metazoa; phylum Chordata; class Actinopteri; order Mugiliformes; family Mugilidae; genus Chelon; species Chelon auratus. The sequence goes on along the minus strand of JASGAT010376137.1, from coordinate 11,580 downwards.
GTTATTCGAAAGAGCTCATTAAATGTTAATACAAGCCACTTTCAAACCTGCTGGAAAGAGAATAGGCTAAACTGTTGCATATGTCACAATAAAACTTGGTAGATAAGGCCCCAAATACTTTTAAAAATGTATTTTATCTTTCCCTTTCTCTTTAATAGCCCCAGGTTCTCTCTAGCAGTGTGCGGACCAAAACCAAGGCAGATTCTGAGGTAAACTGCTGCTCTTGTGAACACCTTTATCGGCTATGTGACTGAATTGAGTACATATCAGTTTATTCCTCATCCCTCTTAGGCGGATACAGATAGAGATCTGCTGGCAGATGAGGATTTTATCCTTCCCCCCGGCTTGGAGAGTTACTCAACAGATGGTGACCACTTGCCGCTTCCCCCTGGCCGAAGAAGAGAGTTGGACCGGCACTTTTTTGGCGAGCTGTGGGAGCCAGACGCTGAGCCACACCGAGGCTATGAGAGGGACCCACTTTCCACTCTGCCCTTACAGGCCCGCATGCAGACTCACATACACAAACACAGGTCAGACGTAATGTACATAAAAGAAAGTGTCGCTTGTGTGTTGAGAAAAAGAAATATATCTATGTATCTTGTACATAGTGGACAGGATTGCGGTATTTGTGTTTGTCTTTCAGACTGCAGGCTGAAAGTGTGGGCTGGGATGTGGCAGCTGTTCTCTCTCTGAACAGGGAAGGTTTTGGACCTAAAGGGCCTTTCGAGTTCAATTCAGAACTGCTGATCCAGCACAGCTTAAGAGGGGAATTGCAGTCTGTGTCACAGATCCTCCAGACCGGTCTGGTCCACCCTGATGTAGCAGATCCACGAGGACACACTGCTTTAATCGCCGCTACAGTAACACATAATTCATGTTTTTTTGCTCTTTCTCTTGTTAGTCCAATCCAGTATCATCAAAATGAAACATTCAAATGTTTTTGCTCGTACTCTTCATCTTTCATTTATGTCTCCAGTATTATTTCAAACTATTTTGTGTCTGCTCCATTTCTTCACCTGTCAGGTAAACTGCCATAATGATGTGATCCACCTGTTGTTGGATTTCGGTGCTGATATTGACAAGTTGAACTGTGAAGGAATGTCTGCCCTGGCTGTGTGCCACGTCCTCTACTATCCTTTCCAGTCTCTGCACACCGCTTTGGCCGAACCACCTGCCAAAAATCCAGTAAGATAATCACAATCAGAATGCTTTATTAATGCTTCAAGGAAATTGTTCAATGCCCAGTTTGTATAATGGGAGCGTCTGTCAGTCAGCCCACCAACTGCAGAAATGTATCAGCAACCATGACATTTTTGGTCCAAATAAAACTGAAATATTGTTCAGGTTTGTCATACAAACGTTGTTGCCTCTGTCACTCTTTTTCTTAACAATTCACCAGGTTTTGAGATCTTCATCTTCTTGTGGGAACAGTCCCCAGATCAGCCAAGTCAACTTCACTACTCACACACCTACACTCAACGAAAGACCTCAGACCACTGACACATCCTTGAGGAGCCACACAAGCCAAAGCCACATCTCTGAGCAGTAGGAACGCCACCAGTATCATCTCTCTCACAATTTATTGATAACAATCTGTATATATTGTATATCCTGTCATGTCCAGCTATTATCTTGCACTATATTTGTCACTTGATACAAGAGTATCAAGCTTTATTTTCATGATTTTTCAGGACATCAGAGGATCCAACAGAGTACATCTCCCATTGCAGCAGTAAAGTGTCCAGTGACAGTGAGCTCATTGGCCCGACTGCACCCAACACTGAAGAAAAGGAGAGAAAAGAGACAGAAGGAGAAGTTGGAGTCTGCAATGGGACAGAAAGGGAAGCAGAAGAAATAAGCAGGAGGGAAAATGACAAAGAGATTAAAGAGGAGGAACGAGAGATGGAGAGTAGATGTGATCAAAAATGGGAAAATGGAGAAAGTGAGGGTGAAGGTACTGAAAGAGAATTTAAAAATGGGGTAAAGGAAGACAGTGTGGAGCTTGTGGAAAGCAGAGAAACTGAGCCAAGAAAGGACATTGTGGAGCAGAGGGAGGAGGTTGAAGGAGAAGAGGAAGGAAAAGAGAGAGGAAGTGAGGTTGTGCCTATTGAGGAGCGCTGCATTCAGGTGTTGGATGGTCACATTGCACTGGGCAGTGTGCAGTGGAAGAACGTTCGAGCTAAGGTAGCAGGAAGCGTTGCTGTATAATGCACTGAGACATTTTACATTAGCTGGTACTACTTACTTGAATTTGCTCTTATTTATTCATCCGTTTGTCTGCAGCAGGACAAAGACAGAGAGCTGACCCCAAGGCAGACCTTTGACTCTACCTGTTCACTCAGCAGCTATCACATCCAAGTCACAGAGGAAGTGATGCAGCGCTCAGCTGAAGCGCTGAGTCGCACAGGGATTCCTCAGAGCTACGACACACAGGAGACTGTCCGCAAAATGGCTGCCATGAAAATTGAGTCAGTTCTGTTTCTGTTCTCGCCTCTGCATTCATGTGCTCTTTGCTCTGGTTTGTGACTGATATTATTATTTTATTTTCTGTTTTGCTTGTATGACCAGGCATCGTGTTCGACTAAACACTCTGAAGCTGCTGTTGGATCGAGGAGCTGACCCTAACGTATCCAGGATCCCCATGCCTGTTCTCTTTTTAGCCATTATGGCGGCTGACACCGAGGCTGTCAGGAGACTGCTGATGTGTGGCGCTCGCGCTGACATCCCCCTCCCATCGGATGCAAGTGTCCACATTTTACTGCCTCTAAAGATTTAGAAATAATGTTAAAAGTCAGTATATTGAGGAGCATTACGTGTTTGTGAAGCCATAGAGAAAATAAACAAATGAACCCAAATAACAAAAATCACACAGAAATCATTTAGTGAGATCATCAGTTTTATATCTACTGTACCGTTTTGTCCTTCAGTTGCATCAATCATAAAATTCCTCTTCATATATCTAATCCGCTTGTAGAAGAACGGCCTGTATCCCCTGCATGTAGCTGCAGCACTGCCTGGTCCAGCTGGTCCCAGAATCACAGAACTGCTGCTGCACACTATCATCGATCCAGATGCTCAGGCATGTGACCAGGATGACATATACGAACCAGATAAGGTACGTGTGTCTACGCGGTTTCACCTTAACGAGTTCTTGGTTGTAAATGTTAAATAAACTGGCAAAAATATTTGGGATACTTGGTCTTTTACAGATTTTGATTCAGGCCAATGAGGCAGTGAGGAACAGTGAGGGTCCACATCTTAAAGAAGGAGGCCGAACTGCTCTACATGTGGCCTGCCAGAGAGAAAGTGACCACCAGGTCAATGACTACTGTGCACACAGTCACCTAAACACACGGCAGTCACATGAAATATGATGGACTTATGTGGCACACTGTACCAACTAGAGGTTGTACAGACTAGTCGGCTCTTTGTAGCTTCTTGCATGTTCAAGAAGTTACAAGAAACCTGCAGGTAATTTAGTATAGGGCAGGTTTAACAAATAATATTATGATGCATTTAATTTCCTTCTTTTACAGAATGCCAGTAAAGTGGTGGCCCTCCTGCTCTCCCACAGAGCCAGCACGGACCTCCTCTGGAGTGGACACTCACCTCTTTCTCTGGCTATAGCAAGTGGCAATCACCTGGTACGTCGTCGCCTTCACCTCACACACACACACACACACAAATAAATTCACCAAAACAGATGTGCAGCGATCCTCACTTTGGTCTGGACCCTGTTCCTTTTCCTTGCCAAGGCGGTGGAGGAGCTGTTGAAGGGTGGCGCAGATCCGAGCATACCCCTGGGCCCCAGGGTGGGCAGTGCCCTTTGTGCGCTCGCCAACATCAACTACCGCTTAGCTGGCGACAGGATTAAGCTGGTACAGAAACACACATACAGTAGATATGAACATATACACCCATCAGGCACAACATTAAAACCACTGAGAGCAGAAGTAAATAATATTGATCATCTCGTGGCAGTACAATGTTCTGCTGGGGAACTGTTGGACCTGGAATTTGTGTGGATGTTACTTAGACATGTAGCACCCACCTAGACCAGACCAGGCACCCCCACCCCATAGCAATGACTCTCCTTGGTGGCAGCAGCTACCAAATTCCCTAGATCCCAAACTGATCAAGTATCTGTGGGATATCTTATAGTTTATTTAGCAGTTGTTGTTTTTTTATGTTTGACTTTTAAAGAAAATAAAAGATTAGGTTTTCTGTACTGTGACATTCAGGGAAAAATAATTACTATGACTAATATAAAAGTTTACGGTCGGATCATTTGTGTGTGTCTGTGATGCAGCTGGACATGTTGGCTAAGGCGGGTGCTGACATCTTGATGCCCATTAGAGTGGGCAGTGTTGTGGGAACCGCAGTCGACTATGCCTACCACTCCTTCAACCAGGTAATACTCCAGTTATGCACTTATACATTTTAGTTATTAATTTTAAAAAATGCAAAAGTAAACCACATTATAATGCTTTGTTTTTGCTGAGACTGTGCAGCAGAGTTGGTCATTCAAGTTTGTAGTTCTTTTGAAGCCATGGTTAGTGGTAGCGCTGCTATATATTGACAGATGCGTCTCTAATATTTTGCACCCATCACTTATGCCACTGCTGGTGGACGCTCACCGTGAGTAATAAAAGCTTTCTCTCTCCTTCACAGAGAAAAAGCTTTGAGTATATTTTGGGGGTTTTATTTTATTTCACTTGAACACTTGTCTCTGTGTTACTATTTAGGACTCGCGTATTGCCAATACTCCTTTCCACGCTCTAAACATGCGGGAGAGGGAAGTTTTCAAAGTCCGGCGCCAGCTCCTGAGCATGATGGGAGATCTACTGAGACAGACTGCCAGCCAGAGGGAGAGGGAGCATTTAGAGAGTGAACAACGCCTTACACTGAATAGTCGGTTACATGTATTTTTGGTTTTCGATGGCAAAACAAATATTGTTTTATTTATTTGTTCATCTTTAGTATGGCTGTAAACCATAGTGTGTGCTCTTTATGAATGTGACAGGTGCCAGTAGTGCAGAGAAGGCTAACAGGTAAATAAATATACACACATTTATGTAAGGTGCATGCATATCTACTTTAATCTACTTCCTCTTATTTAAACGTTAATCTTTTCTTAGGAAACCAGCGTTTAAGTTCTGCTATCACTGCGGTCGCTCTACGTCCGTGAAGCTGACTTCTTGTGGACGCTGCCACAAAGTCTTCTACTGCTCCAGGTCCTGCAAACTCAAAGCGTGGGATGAAAGGCACAAGGATGAGTGCGTCCGGGCGTCAGGTGGGAATAAGAACCCCTCCTCCCAACAGTTAAACCAGTTCCCAAACTTTACCCCAGGAGCAGCGAAGCTTAGAGCAAATACACTTAAGAGGCTTTTAATAAAATGACGATGTGTACCTTGGTCATTGTTTTTTTGAATCAGTTATCTAAAGCCACGGTTCCCGACTTTACTCGGTTATCAGTCAGTTTTACCAGGTTGACTAACCACTAGCTTATGACCTGCTAATCCTCGTGTTCCCTGCAGTCAGAGCACCACTGTTTTATTAATAAAACAGCACGTCTGAGAAACATAAAGATGCAGATAACGGAATAAAGTAAGGGTTATCTAAACTATGATTTTATGATGCCAAGAAAAAAGGTTGGGAACCACTGATCTGAAGGATAAAAGTGTGTTTTATACAACTATAGATGATGATGTCTGGGAATATCTGGGAAATACTAGCCTGTAAATACTTTGTCCACCTGTCTCTCTCAATCCAGCATCTACCGATGGCGTCCAGAGGAGGACTGTGTTTAAATCCCAAAGAGGCGCCAGGCCCCTGACGGTCAAGATGAAATCCAAATCCCAAGCCCCCAGGTCCTTGAGTGCAATGCTGAAATCCCAAAGAGTAACCAATTCTGTGAGCATGGCCGAGAATGTCTCTGAGAGCCAAATCAACCTGAAGGAAAACTACAGCTTCAACTGACCGATACTGAACATTTTTAATTATAGCTGACAAAAGCTACCTAATATGACACTGCACTTTTCTCACATAATTTCTTCCAACACATTTGTGCCATAATCATTTCTGAAATCAACTAATTAATTGTAATAATGTCTGTATCTATTTGCGCTATTGGCTATTGTGTTATTTCAAAAATTGAACAGTTGAATCCAGTGAGAATCAGTCTGGCTCTAATATTTTATGACTATTTATCTGATATTATACAGTGTATGATTTTATATTTAAAGGTTGTAACTGACTGTAAATGACTGACGAGCAGTGTCTCAGTCTCCTGTTGGGATTTTCCTAATTCTATATGGCGATACATTATTGAGGACAACCACATTTTAGCCAGATTAGACAGATGGTTTGAAAGAGGAGTAAAGGAAGGCATCTATGTAAAAATGTGTCAGTGTCTGAGTTGTAAATGGCAAAGATCCTGGTAGATTTGTTATTATGAGGACAGCTTTCTGTCTGTCTGAGCAAGACACACAGCCTGTTGATTACTAGTTTATTTGGTTGTGGATGTTTCTCCTACATCAGACACTACCAAACCTGCTGTCCTGACTTATCTGTTTCCTCTAGTTTGTGTCTCTTTTTCATATTTGCATAGTGGCTATTACTAATATGCAGATTTATACTAAATACTTTTATATTTATAAAGGGAAAATATTAAGGCTTGATTCTTTTAATATAATATCTTACATGTAATGCAAATCATTGTACAGTCAGTGTACATTAGTTTACTTTGGTTATATTTAGTACTTACTTGGTGCAATGAACAAAATGTTTCTTGTTTTCTACAAGTTGTAAGATGCCTCTGAGCCTTTGTGTTATCAAATGAATCCTATTTAAGTATGAAATGTACAAGCAGATCCCTTGCATTGCTTGAGTAAAAATGAAATGATAAATTAAGTAAATTGTACTTATCAAAAGCTAAAGCGGTAAAAAATTCATGCCCATCACTGACATATCTTTGACATTATTAGATTAATTGTACTAATACTACAATGTAGTCGGCATTATAACTACTTTATATACATTTTTATGTATTTTAATTGAGTAATTACTAGCTTATGGGTCATGTTTTTGATCAGTTTGAGAGTTTTGACATGTTTGATGGGACAAGGACGATGTTTGAAATTTTGCTTTAATCTCTGTTCATCACTAGTGAAATATTAGTCTCAACTTGTTTAAATCTGCAAAATCTTGAGGGGTGAGGATCACTTTCGAACAGAGCTAATTCTTTAATAAAGTTTTGTACTTTGCATTTCCAATAAATAATTCATATAGCTGTCTTAATTCTAACTGGATGTGTCATAATTACATAACATGGACGATTTGTGCAAACAAGTGTCATTATTAGATTAGTTGTACTGACCACTGATAGAAAAATACTTCTGATTGTATCATTGTGTTCTATACTCACCTTCAACTTTAGACTAGTAGCACATAGATAGACTTGTGTAATAACGACACAACAATTATTATATGCATAATCCTTTATTTAACATTTTTATGACCCTTTATGTAACATCTCTATGGTTTAATTTAGAGTATGTTCTTGTTTATTCTTCTGCCTTCACAAGGTCATTGCACTGAGGATGTTGTGAGCAACAAGTGATGAGGGACTTTGATTGAATTTGCATTACCATGGAAACCACAAACCAAGATTGTCTGTATAAAAGCTGTGTGTGTAAAGAAGACAGCCAGAGTGCTTCTCTCCAGAGAGAACAATTGCAATTAGACTCTCTAAATCGCTAAAGAAACCTTTTTGACTTTTGACCAGAGTCTCTCAAAGCTCTTTTTCCATCAATCACAACCATTCGTGTTGGTTTTTATGTATTTTAATGAAGTAGCTGCTAGATTGGGGGGGTCACCTTCTCAATAAACCTGAGAATTAGGATTAAATTATTGATTAAGGAGCTTGAACGAAGGGGGGAAAATCATTTAATATTTGGGAATTTCAGTTTAATATTTGTTTGCTTTAAATTGACTTTCTTGTGCTTCGATTAATTTAAATGAGTGAAATTGGGATATTTGTTTTTTGTCTACGTTTTGTGTACATTTGTAACTGTGTTGTAGTTGCTGTTGGACAGGCCTCCCTTTACAAAAAAGTTCTTAATCTCAGTGGGATCTTCCTGTTTAAATAAAGGCTAAATAAATAAATAAATAGTCTTTTATAGATCGTCATGTGTTTATTATGTAAGAGCGCAATCATAAAATTCTCTATAGCACTCATTCATTTTGCACTTAAGTCAAATAAATCACACAAATAGCTCAAACAAATGTCTTATTTCTGAATAATAACAACATAACATGGACAACTTGTGCAAAAAAAATTTTTTAAAAAATGTAAATGTAAATGACTGCATAATCATAAAGATATGATATGATTATGATGATAGCAGGCTGAGGTTGCTGCCCAGTGTTGATCCTTGCATCACACACAGATGAGTCAGCAGGGGGGACGGTCCAGGCATGGACCAGGAAGAGGCTGACTCAACTCACTGAACAGCACAGGCTCCTGAAAAATAGACGCGTTACTATAGCCAACGTAGTCAAGACACAAACTCATTAGATTTTATTCCCAAACGGTGTGAGGAAGAGGGTGAAGCGAATTATTTGGAAGTAGAGGTATGAGCGCAGACTTTGACGAGCAACAAGATGAACTCCTCGCCCTGCAGAGTATCTTCGGTTCGGAGGAGTTCGACCGGAATGAGTCGAAGTTTGCCGGACATGTCCGAGTGTCCGTTGAGCTTCCGTCAGACTTCAACGTGGTTCTGAAAGACGGTAAATAAACCAAATCACAGAGAGAAGAGACACGGATAAAGTGGCTTGCAGGGGCGTGTTGGTGGACTTTATATTTTGCACGCGACAATGGGATAGTAAAACTATAGTTTATATTTAAAGATTAAAACTATTTACTTTCATCATCCATTTCTCCTGTTAAATACACATGAATGAATAAAAAAGAAAGTTAAAAATATAGGTAGTATTTGTGTGTTTTTTGTGAGTGACTTTGGTCTATTTCTTGTTTTTCTTCCTAAGGTGAAACGCTGAGGCAATATGAGATTTCATTCCTTCCACCTCTGCTCCTGACCTTTGACCTGCCTGAGGACTACCCCTCCTCCTCTCCTCCCACCTTCACCCTAACCTGCAGCTGGCTGACTCGCGCACAGGTAATATACAGAAGCACCGTGGGTCAGATGAAGTACATTACATGTACAGAGATGGTGCCACAGAGTCCGAGGGAGTTGAATGCAGATTGCAGAGGCCCAATAAAGATTTGTGTGTTTGCTCTCTGTCCTTCCACAGCTGGCTGCACTGGGTGCTCAGCTCATTGAGCTCTACCGGGACACTGGGGGCGCTGTGATGCTCTTCTCCTGGGTACAGTTTCTAAAAGAGGATGCCCTGAAATTCTTGGATATCCACAGTCAGCTGGAGCTCCCTTGTAATGGACACAGCATCCAGAATAGTGAACAAAATGCTGAATCCTCAGAACCCACAGATGTGTCAAAGCCTCTTAAACCAGACATCTCTGCGCCTTCCTCAGAGGTTAAACAGCACCCTTCGGCGTCTGATGAGGGCAGCACAGGCTCTCAGGAAGTTTTAGATGTTGCAAAGTCTAAAGCTGACTCTCAGAACGATCTCTCTCCATTTTCTAAGTCTGGTCAAACTGCTCGTGAAGATCTCATAGATGAAAGGGACGTTTCAGTCTCCTCACTGCTTCCCTCTACCTCCTCAGATTCACTAGATCTAAGTGAACAAGGAGCTGCTTCGCTGCCAGATGTCCCTCAGAGCAAAGGCCGACACCTCTCTGGTCTCTCTTTGACTCCATCACAAACACTCTTGTCCCAGATTTTGATCTACGATGTGTCCCAGAGACAGAGAGCATTTGCCACCACCGTGTTCGACTGTGGCGTGTGCTTTACGGGCTGGCTCGGGTCCGACTGTGTGCAGCTGGATGAGTGCGGCCACATCTTCTGCAGGACCTGCCTCGGCGAGTTCTGCAAGCTCCAGATAACAGAGGGGACCGTCCGCAGTGTCACGTGTCCTCAGGCGGACTGCACTGCCGCCCCTACACCTGCACAGGTATAGTCCTCACCTGTCTGTCTGCTCTTCCTGCAAACAACAAATGTTTCTGAACGTTCTTGTGTATTGAGGATTTGGATTGCTGTGCGAAGATGTATAATTTGTTTTTAGATCTAGAAATCTCCTGCATTTTAATGTAAATTAGCTTTTTCAAGATGCTCTTTGTGTCTCTCTGATCTATTCTCTTATCTCCAAGGTGAAGAGTCTGGTTGGAGAGGAGCTATTCAGCCGCTACGATCGTCTCCTGCTACAGTCTACTCTAGACTGCATGCCTGGTGTGTGTTTCTTTCACTTGCTGTAAACCTGAGACTTTGTTCAGCTTTAACACGTTTGAACGAATATACTTGCAACCCAGGCGTTTTACACCAGGCTCATGGAAGAGTCTTCTCTCACGTCTCTTCTTTACTCCCTCCTCTTAGACGTGACGTACTGTCCTCGGCGTTCCTGTGGTTCGCCTGTCATTCGGGACAGGTCCAGCAATGCGGCAATGTGCTCCGCGTGCAGCTTTGCCTTCTGCGTGGCCTGCAGGAAGACCTACCACGGGACAGACGACTGTCAGGGAGAGAAGATGAAAAAAACGCTAAAAACACAGGTTGTCGGAGAACAAGTCCTTGCAGAGTTGCCACAGACGAAAGGTACAAATATGTGTAACTGTGGGTACTCTGTGCGTAAATTCTTCACTGCGAGCCATTACAACATGGCAGTGGTTGTATTTTTCTAGCCACAAGAAACAAACCATCATTCAACCTGCTAATAAAAGCAAACTGTTTGGTCAAGCGTCAAGTACGGCACCATTCCTAGATTGAGAGTTCAGATTGTGTGGGTGCAGATGTGTCTGCAGGTGTGTGTTTGAAGTCTGTGCCTTGTTGTTGTTGTTTGTGTCTCAGAGGGGATTAAGGCTCTTTGGGATGACTATGACAGCGGCAGTAAGGAGAGGCGGCGTCTTCTGGAGAGAAGATACGGCGCCAACATCCTGCATGACACGTTGGAGGCGGCTCTGAGTGAGACCTGGATCTCCGTCAACAGCAAGTTGTGTCCTCACTGCTTCTGCAAAATAGAGGCATGTACTGATTAGTATTTATTTGTACACACACAAACTCAAACGTGCAGATGAGGATGTATGTGCACTAGTATGTCAGGAAGTTAGACACATTCAAATGTGCATTTCTTCACCAGTTATATCCTAACCTGTGTTTACTGGATGTTGTGTTTTGTGTTGCAGAAGAATTTAGGATGTAACATAATGACGTGCTCTTGGTGTCGTCAGATGTTCTGCTGGGTCTGCCTCACCAGACTGGCAGGAAAAAATGCATACGAACACTTTCAGGACGGCTCCTGCGCTTCACACTGACCTGGTACCTGTCAGAGCCGTGGAGGGAATGGAGTCAACAGATTTAACACTTATCCTGCTCCTTTCATATCCGTTTGACTTCCTGGTTAAATAAAAGTAATACAAAATAAATAAATAAATAGTATTTAATAGATTGT
>JASGAT010376133.1:0-15083 GCA_030220025.1 Chelon auratus | reverse complement strand
ATTATATTATATTATATTATATTATATTATATTATATTATATTTTTAGCTTTAGTTTTATTTATTTTTTTATTTAATTTTAATTTATTTTGTGTAATAGCTGCTGTTGTGAGATATAAATTGTATAAATATTTTAGCCTTTATGAGCGCTCTGAAAGCCTTGATAATCGTTTAATACACTTTAACATGGTTTTAAACAGATGTGAGTTTAGTAGTGCTTGTTAAAACTTATGGATAGCTCATCTGAGAACTTAATAGTTTCCTACAAAGTTAATGTGTATTTAAAAGCACAGTATAATATGGTTGTTTTAGTATTTAATGATACATGATTGCACATAAGCTTACCATGTGTTATAAATATATATATATATATATTACTGACCCAACTGATCATTCAAGACAGATTTAAAGCTGTTTTGTACTAATTACAGTATCAGTCTGCTGCTAATAAATACTAAATACAGAGGTGTTTACATCAGTCCTTCAAATATAAAAGTATAGTCTCTATTGGTTCTTGACTGAGGTAATATAATATGTCACTGCAGCGTGTTCAGATGTCAAGTGAAGTGTCCCAGAGGTCCTGAGACGGACAGGAAAGGGTGAAAGAGAGAGGGAGCAAACACGTGTATAAGTGTTTTACAGGCGGGCTTGACTTGTAATAATAGTCATTATAAAAGCTGGGTTTCCCAATAAAACCAACACATCTCATTACAGCTTCCTACTCTGCGGCTCGCAGGAACTGGTGGCTTATCAGCGTCCCCGATCCGTGACAGCGCCGAGGAGGGCTGTCCTGCTGGTCCACGTGTGGCATCTGAGTATCAAAACCTAACACTTGTGGTCACGGTTGAGGTTCAGAGATCCAATAGTGCATCAGATGCATGTTATTTTTTGTGTGATATATTTATATATATACAGGAACTATATCAATCCTACAACTTTATCCTTGATTGCTTTCAGGTCTCAGCAGTCAGTAAGTTATAAATCACTGACAGTGTGGCCGCCACTTCACTTAAGAAAATGCCACAAGTGAACGGTTTACATCTTACCTCAGCTAGTTTTGCTTGCCAGTCAGCACAATGTTGTTTTCCTCAGCATCGCATCTGCATTTGGTCGTAGATGTTGAAGGGAGAAGAGGTGAAATAGAAAGTAATGAGGCTGAAAAAAGCTTTTGCATTTTGTGAAATACACTTCTGTCACGGAAGAGTCACAACCAGTTCAGGATTTTTCAGTCAGTCTATCCCAAGATACATATCTGATATGCAAGAAAATGCTCTTTCCAGTCTCAGCTATTTATATTTAATTTACTGACATGTTTGATTCTCATTAGACTCTCCACCAGAATGTGATTCTCCAAAAATTACAATTACAAACAAGGGGGAACTACTGTTTTTTACAAACTGGACCTTACTTCTGGCATAAAATACGATCGTTTAATCACCCATATAACGTTTGTGTAATTTGTAGTCAGTCAGGAGATATTTAGATCTGTGTATATCCATATAGTGGGAGTGACTGGGGCACCGAAACGGAGCCTCTGAATAACTCTTTATCTGCCGCGAAACTCGCTCATTTCACCAATATTTTGTTATCGTACGCTAGTGCTATTCCCCGTTGAGTCTGGAGTTACCTGTTACCTGTCATCCGGGGTCTGTAGATTGACCTACAGACCCCGGATGATGTCTTCTGACCTGGATGATGTCATCTCTGAGCGCCGGGGGGCACCCGCGACGGTTGGCTTGTTTACCTGTAATGTGCTACTGCAATAGTTCGTCCACAACCTCAGAATCGGAAAAATATTCAGCTATGTTGCAAAAAACTAGCAGTAGCAAATTTCAGTTGAACAAGCCGATCGTTGCGGGTGCCCCCGGCGCTCAGAGATGACATCACCCAGGTCAAAAAAAACATCATCTGGGGTTGGCAGGTGTATCTACCAACCCCGGATGATGATAACCAAACCAAACCTGCTTTATTGTCACGATCAGTGACTTTTTATGGTCCAGGCTCATTCTTAAAAAGAAGTTTCAGGGTCAGCCAATCGTATCAATCAACCTTCAGTTTTAATAAATGCCTGTGGACTGAAGATTTGCCTTAAGTGTGTGTAACACAGTCTTTAGCCGCTTTCTAGCTACAGCAGTCGCCTGGAAGAAAGTGTATCTCATGCTGAAGTCAGCAAAGCAATCTTCTCTATTTCTACTGGAACCAGATCAGTGGTCCCATTGTCCTCCTTCAGAATGTGATCTTAATCTGACCTGAATGGGGTTTTGTTTCAGAGAGGACTTTCAACCAGTCGTACGTGAGACACTCAGCAGTAAGCTGCTTTTCCGCCATGAGTGCTGCAGTCAGAGGTTTCATAGCGCTGAGACTTGTAGCGTCTGCTGGTCAGCGGGTTTTACTGGTGTCTTTTATCTGTGCATTACATCATAGGGGATCTCATAATACTTGTTTTACTGTTCTCCCTGCTTGAAGCTCATAAGTTTATCTTGTTTGTAATTTTCTTTTACTGAGATTCTTTTTTTGTGTGAAGGGATTGCCACTGGATGGTAACAGCTTATGAAAAACAAACACGTCTGTGGTAAAATGGGCAGTCTATTGTCTCATTGAAAAAGAGAAGCAACTATTCTGTAATGATAGCTCTGACTTGGTGAGCTCTTCCATGCATGCTCTATTCTAGTACCAAATTATTCCGTGCGTTGGATCAGGTGCCAGTGAACTGGTTTTGGGGATTATTGTATCTTTCTAACCATCTCATTTCGCGTTTGTGTTTTTGTTTAAATTCATTTCTGTCTTCGTCACAGTCTTTTGCATGCATGTCTGCATCTTCACGCCCAGATATACGGCGACAGTACCGGTTAGCAGCAGCCACCACTGTGACATTGGCACTCTGAACATTTCCTGTGGCTCCACAGAAATTGTTTTGGCTTTGAAGCCTGGTCCACTCTTGGCATCTGGTATGAAAAGAATGTTGGGTGTGCATCTCTATTGTCTCATCAAAGGGTCTTCACTCATCTCATCTGGCTCTCGCCCACAACAGCCTGACCACTTTTTAGTGGCAGCCTCCAGAGCTGAAAGATGGTCTCTGTGGCTAATTCAAGTTCATGGCAACTGTAGAGGGGGCATTTATATGTGACTCATTAGTTAACTAAATGAGAGCACGGCTGCTTTCACTGACAGGTGGGTACCTTGTAGGTCACTAGCTATGTGACTGGACATCTGCTATGTCCAGTTCCAACTCTTTATTCATTTTTTAATTAACAGGGATTTTGGTGAAATCAGGCTATTTCAAGGTGACCAGCACCACCATAATGAGCATCTTAAATCACTCAAACTGCTCCTTAGAAGTGAATCCAAAGCAAGTAGAGCTCCCCCTGGTGACTGGCTGCAGTATAGGTCATAAGCTCCACCTCCTCCATGTTATAGGCAGTTTAGGCTTCTGCGTCAATTTGATGCCATAGCTACGGCAACAGCCTATATCCTATGGCAACAGCCTATATCCTACACAGACCCTAACGCCATAGCCTGATGTGCACCTCCCCAGAAATGTAACTACGCGTCACTGCAACGCAGGCTGCAAGAGCTGCGATTGGTCCACTTGGTAGAAACACGTTTCCACTTTAGAATTTCTGACTGCTTCTCCATCGCCGCAATCTTTGACTTGATTGTCTGGATCATTAGAAATGGACTACGTTGAGGAAAGGTTAACTGAGGAGGTTCGGAGATACAAACATTTGTATGACTCGTCTTTGGCGAAAAAGACACAGCAGCGACTACCATTTTTTACAAAGCGAGCCAGACTGACTCACACAAGTGGGAATAGACTTTAAGCGGGTCATCGATAAAGCTGCTCTGGACCCAAAATCGTAAGATGGCGCCACCCATATCTACAGGAAAAGTTTTGCCAATCTAAGGAAGTGGGGACGCATTGACCATATTTATATACAGTCTATGTAACAAATTGGTCCCTACATCTGTCTGGTTTCTTCTTACATGTTTGTTTCATGGCGGAAAACACAAGATCCAAAGTTTTTGAACCGTCCCAGCGGCTAAAAGTCAAGAAATCTGATGTGTCTGAGGCAAATTCACCGGCTTTATAGAACCGCAATGATACCAAAGGAATACTTCTTTATTATTTGGGCCAGAAGTTTCTCTCCGTCGCCACATCTGACGGGTGTGTCAGACAACATCTAAACTTGCATTATTAAATTTGTATTATTTAGAAATAAGATCCATTACAGCAGTGGTGTGTTATATCTGCGAGCATGAGCATGATTTTCAAAGAGCATGAGTCACTCTGGTGTCCTGGGGGTTACTGCACAGTCCATCTCTCAATAATCATCTCCAACCACAAGCTGGCCAAGGACGTCAAGCTCACAATGATACAGAACTTATATTTGTCATGTTAAACCATTTCCCAGTAGAGCAGTCAGGAAACACAAATTCTAAGCAACTGAAACTGAGCTACAGCTCCTCAGTTAGAGAACCGCAAATGTTGATTTATGGGGCTTTGGAATGTTCCTCATACATTTGGTAGACACGGTATTTTTTAGGTGTTACCTGGATTTCCATTTTACTGCATAATGATTGGCAGGTAGGGAGATAGGGAGGTGTAAAATATAAAGCTTTCGAAATACATATTGAATATCAGGTCAACTCAGTTTGTGTGTTTGTGCGTTTGTGTGCTGTGTTGTGTCTTCCATGGCAGGGGTGCCACTTCAGATGTTTGCAGTTTATGTTGTACATCCAGTGTTGACGCTCCAGATGCAACCGCACACATTCCTTCTAACCCCTTGGCAGCCTGAATGTAGTCTTTTAATGGCAGAAAAAAAAATGCACCACCCTTTTGAAGTATGAAGTTCCATATTTTATAAATATGTCGGAAACTGTATGTCCTTTCATTCCGTGCAACTCTCGTGTTAACGCCGTGGCAATCCATCGACGGCTGTGATCCTCTCTAAGTAACATCCAGTTCCCCTTGTTTGTGATCTTACAGGAGAACCGTAAAAACTATTAACTGCAACATTTAACGGAGCACACACAATTAGTTCTTTTCAGCATTTCATGCCCCATTTCATAGCAATGGTGGTGATGCATTGTGGTTATGTGGCACGCATGCCAACCATTAACAAGGTGCCCTAGAAGTAAGTTTATAATCTGGAAATTAATGGCAGCACTAACACGTGTGCACAGTAATGACTGTTGAATTTCTCCCAGCACAAGATTGTTGTGAGATTGTCGAAGACTCTGGATTAGCGCCACACATCTGATTGACAACCTGTGGATATTTTGTGCAGCTAAATTGCCATAAACAATATTGTGTCATCCAATTATCTAAATCCTCTCCACGCAGGTGTGGCGAACGTATTGTTGACACATTTAAGATGAGAGTAAACACAAGGTTGTTTTTAGCTCACGCTGAGTGTAAAGGATGAAACAACAGTGGTGACACACCGACCTGCTGTGTACTTAGAGGTTTACCAGAGACACCAATCAGGCACTACATTAAAACCACTGCAGGAGAAGTAAATAACATCGACAATACAATGTTCTGCTGGGAAATGTTTGGACCTGGCATTCGTGTGGATGTTACTTAAACATGTACCACCCACCTAGACCAGACCAGGCACCCCCACCCCATAGCAATGACACTCCTTGTTGGCAGCAGCCATCCCCAACAGGATGCAGGCTGACACAGACACACACACAGAAACGCTTTAGGAACATCTAAAAAAAAAAAACACAAAACACAAAGAACAGCACAAGGTGTTGACCTGGCCTCCAAATTCACTAGATCCCAAACTGATCAAGTATCTGCCGGATGATCCACAGAGGAGGGGTTAGGGCCTCAACCCATAGGACCCCACTAAAAACATTCTGTTACCAGACACCACAGGACACCCTCAGAAGATCTTCGTGTCCATTCTCTGATGAGTCACAACTGTTTTTTGAGGCACAAGCAAGACCTACACAATATTAGGAAGATGGTCATAATGTTATGCCTGATCGGTGTAAGTTGGAATGTTTTAATCCATCGCCCATAATCAAATCCAGCGCTTTTTGTTCTGGATTGGCTGCTCTTAAAATGAAATGCGAGGTACTGAATGGGATGATTGTTAGAAGCCAGTTTAATTTTCATAAATAATAAAGCAGTCGTCTTTACATCTGATAAATGGCTGCCCATCTGTTGTTGATCACTGTGGAATGTCTATTTATTAAGGAGAAATCTGTGTTGTCGTCCCGTGGTTGCTGCTAATTTACCCACTGAATAGGTCACATTAGCTATCCCTGCAACTGCTGCCGCCCCCAGAACCTGGATTTGTCTCATGTTACAGGGAGGAAGTGGACAAAACTACTGGTATTTGACAGTTGAACCAAAAGAGAGTAAAATTATTGGCTCAGAAACGTGTCTCTAGTGTCAGTTACTAATTATAATATAACACAGTTTCAGCACAGGAGGTGAATTTGACATCAAAGTGTACACAGAGAAGCACATATAGAAACATACACTGTCCTGAATTACTGTGCAATGACTAATGGTGATGCAGCCGTTTGCTACATATGTGAACAGACAAACTCACATGTTCCCGTGGAGTACCATCTGCAGAACAGAGCAAGCACTTGATCCAGCTAGGCAGCCATATTTTTTCATCATGTAGAAACTGTGAGGACTTCACGGAGACTATCACTAATCATGTGAAGGAAGGAGCCGCGCACACAGAAGGCGCTTTCGGTGTTTCGCGCATCGGAACGTAAACAGATGCGAGAGTCAACAGGCCAGGCTTAGGGTAGAGGAAGGAGTTAAAAGGATCACCTTTCATCTCTAGTTAAATGAACCCTTTTGATGGATGTTTTCGGTGAAACGAGTCACAGTGATGCCTCAGTGAGGGCCCTTCATAAAGCAGGGCCCTGGCTCTACACAGACCTGCTGTTCTAGCGGGAGGCAAACATGGCGAATTCTCAAAAGTCCATCTGTCTCTTCCTGACCTGTTTGGATTTCTGCAGGAAGTTCAGCCAGCGAATATAGGTGTGACTGTACTATGATATTAATGAGTTTTGTAGAAAGGGCCCTTTCAAAATAGACCCTGAAAAAAAAATGGGGGGGAAAAAACAGGGCCCCACTGGGATATCACTTGAGCTTGCATCCTGCCTGCCTCTAAAAGAAGGAAGGAGAGAAATCAAAAGTTATAAACTGCACACTTATCTTCTATTTCAGAAATGGCACCGGACAAATGTCCTTGTACCTTTTTCTTTTTTTAACATTTTACTGCTGAAATAACATTTCTTCCCATAACCGGAAGCGAAAACCAGAAATGTAAAAGAGAAGTACTCATAAACTCGGAACACAAGATATAGGAAATAGACGTAGACAAATAGAAATGCCCAGAAGCATTTTTACAGACTCCAGCTTTAGACAAGCCTGTCATTAAGGTTTGGTTTACTGGGACAAGTGTGGCGGTTTAAGCCGGGAGGCTTCATATGAGACAAGGCTGCATAAGACTGAATCCTTGTTGGGAAATGACAGTGGCTTCAGCCATGACACTAAAAATACACAGCTGGGGGTGGCTAAGGATCGGTTTTGGGAACGTATATATAAAGTTAATTATTGTATATGCTCAAAGAAAAATATAGTAGGCTGCAGCTAGCTACTAATTTTCTCTCTGTCTCTTGACTATTAGACTTTCAGTCACAAACCCTCTCCATGTAAAAGGGGATTATGGGATTGTATTTGTTATGTCAGTCGTTGTTGAGGAGCTATCGCTAAGTTTTCCTCTCTGTTTGAAGGATGCACCATTCCCCATGTCATGATTTTCTGTCTTGATTATAATATTTAAATACGTATGTTCTGCACAAAGTTCCAAATCCTGATTTTCTCATATTCAACCCTTCAGTGAACTGAGTAATTTGGCTTCATGCACTGTGCACATGCAGCCACCAGAGGTAGCGTTGTTCCTCCATGGACCCATCACTCTCAAGCCCTATATCCAAGAAATGCAGATTTGCAAAGTTTATTTACAAAAACAAATCTTTTCCGCAATATTTTCCTCACCTGTGTAAGTGAGAGAAGTGCATTCAGAGAAGATCCTGCACGAGGCAAGTTTCTAAATTTGAAACCGCGGCAGTGGTGATGCTGCTGGTTTGTTGGTCAACAAAGGACGCATCTTATTCCTCCTCCACTTCCACCTCTGCCTAACAGTTAGTGCAGCCAGTGGCCACAGTCACCAAACTCGCTCTCAGAGCCTTCATTTACCTGAATCCAGGAAAAATGGAAAAATAGAAAGAAACCGGTGAAAGGGTGTGTGTTGTGCTAAAAATGAGGAGGCAGAAAAGAAGAAGGAGTGGGACAGCGCACACAAAATTTGCATAAATGAAAGACGGGAGCTGTGTAAATTTAAAGAAGTGACATTTGATTAGAAAGGAAGTGAGAGTGAGATTAGAGGGACAATGCAGGGAGATTGCTACATGAGACGGTCATATAAAAAGCACAAGAGAGGCAGCACTGTGCCCTTCTTCTTCTTTTCTAGACCCTGGAGCAACCCATGAATCCAGCTTTTGTGATGTAACAGATTATTGACCCTTGGAGGGGCCCCAGACCAAAAGAGAGTGTTTACTCGAACACGCAAGGAGCTCGAAGCGTTTCACAGCCTCCTGCGCTCAGAGAGCACCGGCATTTGTTGACTGCCGCTGGAAATGGCACTGGAATGGCTTGTCTCCCTACTTGGCTCCTTCCCTCCCACAGAAATAACAGAGGCACATAGAGACTGTATTCAATGTAAGTATAAGTCACTCACGTGTCCCTGAGCCGCAGATTAACATGGCTCCATGTACGGTGGGAGTCCAGTTTGGCACAAAGCAACATGGTAGCTCTGAGAGATTGTTTGTTTGAAAGAGAATCACACTGTCTGTCATTAGCGCGGACACTGCCTTCTCCTGAACATACTTTTGAACTATAGATAGTCTAGAGATCTTGAAATAACCCATAGCTCAGAGGAGCTTGTCTGAGATCAGGAGATTAAACACCCTTGCTGAAAAAATATGAAAATCCGTGCCAAGAAGAACAAACGGCAAACATTTTTCATTAGTTATTATTTATCTTTATTTTTCAACTTTCTGTTGATTCATGGCTGTTTAGAAAGAAGCCAGTGAGGAAGCTGCTACGTCAGAATGTTGAATAGAAAACAGATGCATGCAGTTATTTTTTATAGATAAAGAAATGATTTAAAATTTACTTTCAATTTGTATCCAAGTAAGGCATGAGCTCAACTTAAATGCCGTGGTATTTATATTGGGCTGGGTACCTAAATCCTTAAAGTGCATTATATAACACTGAACGCAGGATATTTAAGTGCTCTAAACTTTAGAAGTGCTCTAAACTTTAGAGCACTTAAATATCCTGGAATAATTATATCCTTTAGAGTCTAAAGGATATAATTATTCCTGGACGGAGTGGAGAAATGACAAGACACACTTCTGGCACATGCACATTGTTGATGTTAAATCACACTAGCTACTGTTTCATTTACCAGAGTGGTGGAAGGGATGGGATGAAAAGGGTCGAGGGGATGGGATGAAAAGGGTCGGAGGAGATGGGATGAAAAGGGATGAAAAAGGGTTGAGGGGATGGGATGAAAAGGGGTTAAAGGGAAGACATGAATGGGGCAGAATGTGAAGATGGATAATTGTAGAGGAACCCAGGGATTGAGATTCAGAGTGAAAAGTTTTGAAAATGGGTTGAGGGGTTGGGATGAAACAGGGTCGAGGGGATGGGATGAAAAGGGGTTAAAGGGAAGACATGAACGGGGCAGAATGTGAAGATGGATAATTGTAGAGGAACCCAGGGATTGAGACTCAGGGTGGGGGCACATCTCAGGAAGCTTTGTCTCCTGGTTCCTGTATTGAAAAGTGGAAGAGGAAGACAAGAAAATAGAGGGATGGGGAGGGTAGGGGTTGAGAACTGAGACGGACAGAGAGAGAAAGAGCGTTAGGACACACTTTTATAGGTAAGCTTGGAAAAAGGAAATAATATGGGGCGTGGTCTAGTTCCTGAATTTACGTTAAAATAACTT
Source organism: Chelon auratus (assembly GCA_030220025.1). Classification (NCBI taxonomy): domain Eukaryota; kingdom Metazoa; phylum Chordata; class Actinopteri; order Mugiliformes; family Mugilidae; genus Chelon; species Chelon auratus. Next base: position 5,026 of record JASGAT010376133.1, on the reverse strand, counting down.
AATTTTGAGTTAGTTAATCGCTAAAGTCAGCATGCTCACAACATCACTGCTAACATCTTAATGTTTTAGCTTGTTTAAACATGTTTATCATCTTTGCATGTTAGCTAAGTACAGCGCTGGAAGAAAAGCAGAGCACCAAAGGAGCTTAAATGTCAAAAGAATACACCATCTGGCAGTTCACGGAGTATGTGAGAGACTTGACTTTCTAGACTTGCTAAGAGAACAGCCAAAGGATTACCAGAGGCAGTAGGAGTCATCATTTTAATACCTCGAATGTCAGCACCAAATTTAATGGCAATCCTCTCAGTGGTTCTCCTGACCTTTTTCTGAAAGCCAAAACAGTCAATTGGATTTTTTTTTATTATTATTTTTTTTTTATGGCTATCAACTGTAGTTAGCCTTATCTGTTCAGCTAAATGTTAAAAGAAATCCATCATTTTCACATCTAAACATGTGACAAATTTGAGGCACTTGTCTGGCTGGTTGCTGCTGTATGGCCAGATGGCTTAAAGTACTTCTGAAAATAAAACAGAAAAGTGTGTCATACTCAACTCTCAGGAATGATTAGGTTTATGAGATTTCTGGGAAATGAGGCCACATCCCAGAAAAAAGGTTGCGAGACCCGGCCTTAACATTTAAAAGACCAACAGTAACACAATAATAATAAAAAAAAAGCCAATAAATACTGTAAATAGCAAGATCAGAGGCGCGCTGCAGTGCATTCCATTGCCTGCGCTTAAAGGCATATCATCACTATACCATTAAAACGAACCATTATGAGGGCTAGCATAAATCTTCTCATGTGGATGACAGAGTGGAAACCAGCAGAGGGTCACAATAAAGACAAAGTTAGGCAAGATGGTGGTAATGTGCAATAAAGGCACTTACAGTTACAGTGATGCTATGGAACAAGTTTTTGTGTCCAACGAGGGCAGTTATTCATACTGTGTTGTAATTATTTCCTAAATCTTTTAATGATGTACTACTCGCCTCCAAGCTTGCATCTGTTTTAATGCGACATTTTAAAAAAAATGATCATTTCCAGATTCTAACACTTATTGAGTCGTAAAACCATTTAACAATCTTTTACAAGACGAAAAATGCGTTTAATTTCATGACTGCAATCATTTACAAGTAGCCTTTGTGTGTTTTTAGCTTTACAGTTTTAAGCTGGAACAAAACTCACTAGAACTTTGACATTCTGGTCACGGTGAAATATTCGGGATAGGTGTAATTGGAAAGTTAAAGAACGGTCCAAAAACAGGCGCTGCAAATTAACGCAATTGTGGGTGCCTTTTGCTTTTTCATTTGCTTCAAATTGTGTCATCCACCAGTTCAAAAGTCCTTTTCATGGATGTCTTTGCGGGCACACCATGCAGGCTGCTGCTCCACACCCAGCAATTCTCCCTCCGTTCTCACAGAGTCTGTACATCTTAAGGGTTGGATTCTTCTGTATCATTATCATTTATATGCTCACGCTGCAACAGGCCTCCATGCATTCCCTCGACGGCATACCGTTTCCATTGTACAGTAAAAACGCAAAATGCAAGAGATCAGTTTATGGCAGAATAATGATGGTTCTCTGTCTGTTGTGCTACAAATAGCACAGCAGCCACATCGCTGTTGTTAAATTTGTCTTATCCAAATATTATCTTGCCGGTGGTGCAGGAGGAAAGGTTTGCACAGTCATCTGCAAAACATGAAAGCTTGCACAAAATTGCGTGGCGGTCCGTCTGGCATCTTGGCCGAATCGGCGCAAACTGTGACCTGACAAGTTTGCAAGACAGGTCTTTCATATTCCAGGGGCCTTTATTTTCTGCAGCAAATTTCACAGGAATCCACACCCCGGCAGTCGGCATGATTCACTTTTGAGCGTTTGTGTAAAGTTTTGTTGCAATCCATCCAACAGCTGACATGTTCAGTATCAGTCTAGACCAAAGCCAAGCGGTGCACCAACAACTGACCAGCCAGCGCTCTGACATCACCATCCCTCGAGCCACACCGCCTGCGTGGCTGAAGAAGATGATGCAAACCAGGGACTGCATATTCCAAAATGCAGGGCCACGGAGATTCAACAATCAAACCAGACAGCGGCTGAGGGCAAGGCTCTGCTCTGCAGATTAGAAACTATACAAATCAAGGGGTGAGAGCAGCAAAAGGGTGTTTATTTGTCCAGAAGGAAATAAGCACACGGTCTGATGGAAGCATTTTATTCTCTTATCCTGCAGGCATCCCACGTAGTGTGTTAGCAGGAGCATGGAAGATGTCTGTTCTTCATACCTAAATACACTGCAGGTACACACAGGAAACCTAAGTATTATCATTACTTGTATTTATTTTGGCTAGGGAGGAAACTGTAACGTGTGCTGGGCATAACAATCTGTTATAATAATAGGCAGTCTGGCACCAAGAGGACAGGGAGAAGGGTCCTGGGGTGGGTCTGGTCAGAGAGGAGCGTTCTCAGATGACCTGATTCAAATGTCTAATATGTCTTTATGTTTTATATACTGTATGTTCTCTGTGCCTCATGCCGTGACTCATGAAACACAGAGGAACCACTTAACAGGACACAAATATACAAAATGAGCAAGTAAATGTAGACAAATAATCTTCTAGGAATATTATAAAACTGCATCTGTGGCCTTTATCCTTTTCTTTGATTTGACGAATCTCTGCTTTTCAGATTTTGATGGGGCACATTATTTTTTAAAGCATATGCTGCACAGTTACAATTTAGGATCGTTAAGTTTAACGACATCTTTATGGGACGGGGTGGCTTCCTTCATTTTTTTTTTTTTTTTTTTTTNGGATCTTTGCGTCAAGATGATGGAAGACGAACCAGAGGGGGATGAAAAAACGGCAGAGGGGAAGGTTTCTCTCACCAGAATGCCCCTTTCTGAAAGCACAGATTCAAACGTCGGTGTGGTCTTTATCCCCACCATTATGGGATGTGTGGCTTGGCCGCGCTCCGTGCAGAGGTCTGTCTTTAAAAACTTACAGTGTCCAAAGAAATCCCATCTATCACTCAAACTCTGTAATAATATTTAATAATAGTTTTGAGATTTATGAAAGGTCTTTTGAACCCATTTTTAAGGAAATATTGTAGAAATAAGGTTTGAAACATCTCAGTTAACCATAATGGATACCTTTTTGATTGAGAGATAAAAAAAATAACAGTGCACAGTCATCTATTAATGAATGAATGAAGAAACTGTATTATCCTTACCCTCTTTTGTGTCTATCTCTTTGAATAACATATGCCTTTTTTAGTGTCCCTTCTTAAAATAAAGCACTTCTATCTGTTTAAAATAAGATAACTGGACATCAGTCTTTACCCTTCGACTGCAGGATTGAACGTGGCCCAAGAGGCGCAGAATGACAAGCATTTTTCAGCCGCTATTTCTGCTCTTTTACATCATATAAGCCTTCCTATTGCTTGCCAGAGGAAATGAAATGTTTATTGTATAGCCCTGAGGGCTTGTGCGAGAGAAAGTTCTGGTGGACTTAAAGAAAGGATAAGCTTTTTCCTCTCTCCCCTCCAAACTTGGCTTCCTCCCGTGGCATATGAGAGGCAGGAGGTAGAGGCAGGGTCACAGAAAACTGTAAAGGAGAACTTGTGGAAGGAAAGAGGGGGCAGAGCGGTTAAGACTGGCAGCACAATCAGGGCTCCTCCAATCTCCTGTTTGGGCCATCGGCCTACGTGCTTGGCTGGACGTGACAAAGCTGAACACAAGTCCATCTGCAGGGAGAAGAAATTGCACGTACAAAAATTGAAGGTTTTCATTTGGACGGATTGATCCTAAATCTGTTCCTTCTCTCTGATGCTCCCGAGAAAGACCCGGCTGATAGATTTAGAAATAAATGCATTTAATAGGAGGGAATAGAAGGTTTACCTAAGGGCCTGTTTTGCTACAGGAAACCCAATTTATTTTTTTTTTGAAGATTTATTTGTAAATCTTGAAATGTGCCCGGGATACCATTTACGGAAACCCCAGTGCTACGGGCTAAGAACGGTACAATAAGCCGCATTTTGCTGTGTAAGGACGCCAGGCTCCAAGTTAATAAGAAGGAGCATTCAGTTTGGCCGCGCTAATGGTGATGGCTCGTGTCACGGTCCGGAACAGGAAGTTATCTCGCTGGTGTGGACAGGACACAATGTCATATGGCCCCATCGCTAGCGTCTATAGGAAAATATTCCAATTTCCTGCAGTCAGTGCAGCCACACTGAGTCGGATAATATCCCACTATCAGAACCATCTGAGAGTGATTCTCAGGCACAGCCGCTAGGCCTGGAACAGTTTTGCTTTTACAGGACAGTTAACAGTTGACATTCACATACACACACAAAGTTGTAGTTGTAGTCGTAAAATGATCTATAGTGTGCACACAAGCACCATTAACCGAGGCCCCAGTCCACGGGCTCAGTCCTGGCAAACACTGAGGTACGTTTTGTGGACAGTGATATTTAGATATCTAAACAATTCAACATTAGTCATTATCTTTCTTGAGGAGCACATATAAAGGCAAAATTATCTGACCGTGTGATTATAATTCATCTGAATGACCATGTTTAAAGAAAAACTAAAAAAAAAAATCCCACTTTCAAACAGTCTGTGTATGCTGCACACCAATTAGGCACAGCATTATGACCACCTTCCTAATATTGTGTCTCCCCTGTGCCTCCAAAACGGTTGTGACTCATCAGAGAATGGACATGGGCCTTCTGAGGGTATCCTGTGGTGTCTGGCAACAGAATGTTGTTAGTGGGGGACCTTTGGGTCCTATGAGTTGAGGGGAGGGGCCTCTGTGGATCATCCCACAGATACTTGATCAATTTGGGATCTAGTGAATTTGGAGGCCTGGTCAACACCTTGTGCTGTTTTTTTGAGTCGTTCCTAAACCGTTTTCATGACTGCTGCCATCAAGGAGTGTCATTGCTATGGGGTGGGGGTGCCTGGTCTGGTCTAGGTGGGTGGTACATGTTTAAGTAACATCCACACGAATGCCAGGTCCAAACATTTCCCAG
>JASGAT010376115.1:8022-21653 GCA_030220025.1 Chelon auratus | reverse complement strand
GATATAAGTATTTGAAATTAACATGATTTCTTCATGTCTAGTGACATATCAGGGCCATTTTATGATTAATTGAAATACATTTCTTACATACTGTTCCTTTAAGAATGAGTTAGACCTAAAGAAAAGCTCTTGCTAAGTGAGAGTTAACTAGCCCATTAGTTCAGTTGCTAATAGCAGTGAGCGGACAATAATTAGAAAATAGAAAAGACACTTCTTTCCCAAACATGAGCACGGTTATTATTATTGTTACAGGTCACCTAAATTGAACTCTTACGAAGATTTTGCATTGATTTACTTTCTATGAACTAATTTACTAAAATTGAATTCACAGAATGATGTTTTAGCTGAATGCTGGTGTGACAGGTTCTGAATCGTCTGAAAACGTATCGCTTTGGTTGATCAAATTATTAAAGCAGCTGGTGTAACTGGGTTCTTGGTTTTTGACTTAAAACTGTTTTTGGATCTGTGTTTTGGGATTTTACCTGTTTCGTGACTGCAGCACCTTTAGTTACTGATTTATGTAAGATTTTATTAAAATTTGTTTTGTGTATTTTGTTCCCTGCTACTGCCTGCCTTTGTGTCCTGCTTTGGGTCCTACATAACAACTCAAGAGTTTTTTATCCTTTCTGACCCTCCATTGTCAGGCAGATGCAGGCCAGTCAATTGTACTGCCTGGCAAAACATCACTGACAGCAGCAGCCACAGGTGGACGTAAGCAGGAAGGCATCAGTATATACAGTATAAAAAAAAAATCTTGCACTGTCGAAATGATATTTTTATCATGTTGAACTGTTAATTTAGCCAAAACTATATTTTGAGTGACCGTCAGTTTTGCTTCTGAGGATTCTGCAGATGCACATTAAGGTTTCAGTAGTTAGCTTTAGTGAAAACAGTGACTCTGCACTAAAAGCTAAATGCTATCAGAATGTCACTGAAGGTGGTAATTTGCAACTTCCAGTTCGACATCTTTTGATCTCTACAGTTGTGTTTCTGCATTCAGTGTCAATCAGGGAGTGCATGAGCCTTGTGCAATTTCTTCTCAGTCCTCCCTCTCATCAAGAATACTGAGTTCAGAGGCAAGGATGATTTATTGAATGGGAATATTTTAAACACAAGGCGGAAGCTTTTCAAATCAACGGTAACTTCTGCACATTCTGAAATTTACTCAGACATCTGAAGGCTTGGCTAGACTGCATGGAGATGCAACAACTCATTTTGATCTTGAATTTATGAAGTTTTGTAAGAGGAAACAACAGAAGCAAAAGACACTTTTTTCAAGTCTTTAAAAATGTGATTTATTTCTATCAAATTTGACCCCATTTTTGTTGCTATGTACGGCCTGTGCAAGTATCTGTATTCAGTCCACATTTACTAAAAATGGAATTTTATTGGGACTGCAATTCCAGCATGAGATTCTAATCGCCTTCTTAAGGATCTGACGAATATTTTTTAAAGTCTTAAAGCACACATTTTATTGTAAAGCAGCAGTAGACATGTAATGTCATTTTCACTAAATTAGCACTGATCACCAATCTGAAAAACTGTTTTGTCTTTTTAGCAATATATGAAATCACTGTGAATAATTGATTAAAGCCAAATGTCTATAACAGGATATTTAGAATAGCCTTACCATCAACTGTAGACAAAGCAAAAGCTGTGACTAATTATAATGAAATTACAGGTTAAAGAAGGCATTATTGGCAGTGAAGTCGGTTCTTTGTCCATCTATGTATCTACCAAGGTAACTACCAACGATAGCTCCATGCTCTGTAAATAGCAGAAGGGTCACAGTGTCTCTTCAAGCATGACCTGCCCTGCATATACATACAGTATATGTGAGTAGGTGACAGGGACCCGATGCTGCCTGGGGTCTCTGCAGCAGAGCAATGGGAGGGCAGGGGGAGTAGGCGTCACAAAAAGCCTTTGTTCACTGCTGCTGCCACGCTCTCAGCTGGAATTCCATTTGTTCCCTCACTGGAATGAAATGGCATTGATTGTTGGCTCAGATGTCTAGTAGGGGGGAGGGACTGGGAAACAAGGTAGAAGAGGAGTAAGAGAGAAGCGTAGACGGACGGAGAGGGAAAGAGACAGTCAGAAACATATTTGGAAAAAAAATATAGGCGGCAGCGAATAGAGGGAAATGCAGGAAAGGTGCAAAGCTTTTGCAAATCTATAATAAGACTTAAAAGGAAGGAGAACAGAGAGAGAAGAGAAAGTGTAGGGTAGAAGAGGGGAAGCCAGGCATCAGTGCCATGTGGTGTCTGTGGCGGGCTCATCCCTCAGATCCCTCTCGGTAGGACACCTCATCAGCATTCTTACCTCAAACTTAACCATTATCAGAGTGGTGGAAGAGAGGGACTTGGTTGCTTCTAGCGATTAACAGTCGTGTCATGACATGACATTGTAGCATCGAATATGGTAATCTTCGTTCAGTCAATTTTCGTTGAACACTGTCTCAAAACTCAGAGAAGACATGACTGTTCTGGTCTGCATCTTTCTGTGAAGTAGATCTATGATAGCAATCATTTGTTCTAATAGAAACAATCAGTTTCTTGCTAATAGATGAAATTATTAATTCTGTGACGATGTCTCCTACACATACCTAAAGTATACTATTTTAAACAATATAAACTGAACAGTCAGATATTTCCTGTCTATAGGAAATATATTGAAAATATGTCTATACTAGAGAAATACTAGAGAAGAATAATGACCACCATCTTGACTGACTCTGTTTCTAAGTATTGTTTCCACGTATTAAATTGATAGTCGAATAAATATTTTCTACATAAATTACAGGCATATGCAATCCAGTAAGCAATAAAAAGCCTGGCTCCATCAGACCATTGGCATACCACAGTCATCTTTTTCCTTATTGACTTTTTCTCTCTTGTAAAAAAAATAAAAATACGGACAATTTTTAATTAAACAACTTCACAATTTAACAACTGAGACCACAGAAACNAATAAGCAGTGTTGATAGAGTTAGTCCAAATTCTGTGCAGATGCGCTTGACGCCCTGGGTTAAGCCTCTCAGGTAGCTAAACTTAACCATTGAGACGATTATCCAAACCTGAAAGTTAGATTGGTAGAGCTGAGGGCTGCCAGACTTTACTCCTGGACTGCTGTTCGTGGTGAGTTCTTTTCCGTTTCCAGCCCTAGGTCTCTCCCCAGCCTAGCATACAAAGGATTCTTAAGGCAGCAGAATATTGAGCCATCCGAAATCACATTTCTGCTATTGCTCCTTAGTTCAGGATCCTTCCTGCCGTAGCATATAGTGTAATACAAGCTCACAGACTTTCTCATGGAGGAACGTATTTTGTTCGATTTTTGTGAATGTGAAAAGCAAATTCAGCTGAGCTTTGAAGACATGTAGGGTTTACGTGCAGGCAGCACACCTGTGGGTGTTTCAGCTTAAAGAAAACATGCAGGAGGGAATTCTGTAGAAAGAAAAAGCCTCTCTAAAGGACATCAAAGCAAAGTGGTCAAATGTCTGCACTGGGAAGCACAGCTCTGCCTTCACGCTGCAACTCTCTCTCTCTCTCTCTCTCTCTCTCTCTGCCTGCTCCTTTGTTTCTTCCCTGTGTCTGCCAGTCCAGACTGTGGCGTTGCTTCTCCTCCTTTCTCCAGGGAGTTACGGTTGACATGCTGCGGGCTAAAGGGAATTTGTTCAGCACATCAAGTATGCATCATGTTGCAGTTTCCGTGGACAGCACCAGAAAATGTGAAATAGACAGAAAAGCATATTGAAGCGAGGCCATTCTCCCCGTTAGAGCCGTGGGAAGTGAGGAGACACATGTTCAGTAATGAGAGTGTCTCACATGCCTGGGTACTGGACTGAGCAGGATGAGTCACCATCTAATCAATTTGTTGTGGCTCGGATATTGTTGAACACATAAATGTCCAGTGACGGCGCTAACGGAGCGATAAGATACCGGCGTGTTTAGTGAACGCACCATAACGTGTGCACGTGCACACACCCAGGCACAGCCACAGATATCATGTTTACTATTGATTTACTACATGCCAGGGATTGAATTTGACAAGTTGAGCCACGTTTGCATCTTCACGTAGATGAACAGCAGTGGGTGTGTGTCCATAGATGTGAGTATATATGTTTCGCATAAGAGATATGAAACCCGTTGTAATTACTCTGAGAGAAAAAGAGTGTGTGATAACCTGATGGCTCTGCTATGTGTAGGGAAGAAACATTTCTCTCAGCTGGAACAGCGCCTGGATAGATTAATAATGAACTGTGCAGTTATACTTCTGCTGACTCATTGAAATACAATAAGGCTGCAGCAGGGGGCAACATCTGTGGTTTTGGTAATTTATTTATTTATTTCCCTCTTCTGAAAAGACTCGGGGATAAGAGAAGGTGGGGACAGAAGCAGAAGTAATAAAAGAAAAAAATAGAGGAGAGGGGGTGGGCTTATTACAAGGTCAATTCCATTAAGTCTGCCTCAGGATGAATGTATGGTGCGGAGCTCCTGGGCATGTTGGGCCTTGCCCTCCATCAATCACCTACTTTTATGCGGCGACCATGACACTGGAAGCTTGAGGGACCTGATTTGATTATCGCCATATTTCTGAAAGATTTCAGCGACTGACAGCTGAGGAGAAAATAACCCACATAGATGTTTAGCATATTATTATTATTATTATTATTATTGTTAACAGAAATGATTCAGTAGAAACACATTTTTATTCTATACACGCAAATGTGGTGGATGAAAAATCAGTGAGTCACACAGTTACTGTGTTGAGTGTTGTTGCAGGGTGTTGAGATCTTTCATTATCACAACAAATGGGCATTGTAGTTTATTTTGATTAAATCTTTCACTCACCATCAAGCATCTAGTTAATGCACCAGATGCTTAGTATTACACAGCTGAATTCACCACATTCACAATTTATTCGAATAGCTAAAATTAATCTGAATTTCAAATGTTTAAATTGGCCATGGACAAGGCAGAAATACAGAAATACATTTCTTTCATTTCACTTTTCATTCTTCATTCTTCATTCAAATTTCATTCTTCTAATGACATTATTTTATATATATATATGAATTAGCTGTGGGTACAGTGGCGTGGTGGTTAGCACTGATGCCTCACAGCAAGTAAATTTACATTTCCAAATTCCGTATTAACTAGGATACATGTTATACTTACTTATTATGATGCAGCCTCAACTTCCCACTTGAGGATCCCTCCAAAAGTGAGTGAATCCCCATATCTTGAAAGAGACAACTTTATGGCAGAAATTGGCACTGTGCAATTTTGTACTTCCAAACCTGATGTGCTCACTCTGTATAGAGATATTACTAGATCTTCAAACAGATTGCTATTGCATTTGAAGAATAACATAAGCTAGAATAACACGGTAGAGGAGATTTGTTCCTTGTTATTTGCAGTTTAAATTACTGGTTAGTTCAGCTTCCCAGTACTGGAATTTAATACTATTACCACAGTTGCGTTATTATCCTTCTCTACTTGCTAACAAGTACCAAATTTCTTTTTTTTCTATTGACCCAGCACTATCAGTAACACATCTTTCCCTCTCCACTTGACCACCCAGTGGAACCAGCAAGACTCCAGGGAGAAGACAACCTCTCCAACGGCCAATTACACCATTAATTGCTTATCAGATCCAATTTGGGATTGCAGTAAATGAAGCAAAGTATTTTCAACTGGGTGTGCAGCAAGCTTGTTTGTGTGTGTGTGTGTGTGTGTCTAACTGTGTGAGGCTCAACGCAGTGTGTTTCCTCTGTCATCCCCAATCAGTGGAATTGAAACATCTAATTGCCGAGCTCCCACTCGTTTGCCTTCCAAAACATTCCTTTGTTTGTCTAATCAGGCTCTCTCTCACACACACACACAGTCTTGGATACTGTTGTGCATCTGTTGTGCTTGTAGATTCGCTTGCACATACCGCACACATCACCACACACTACCCGCCACTGAGATATAAGGTGAGACATATTAAAAATAGGGCAAAAGTGTGCATCTGCAGTGGTGGAGTGATTGATGAAGAGCATTGTGTTTTATGGCTGCTGTCAGTGGTGAATATGCTGACACATACTTTAATTAATAAGGGGCATTAGAGCCTCTCTTCACTCTTTTCCTGCATAGTGCAAGTGTTCCTGACTCTCCTTGACAAGTTTAGAGACACCTCTTGGTTAGCCTGGGTGTTTAATCTGTGAGATCTAGTTTGTATTTTTTCTCCTCCATTAGTTTTCCCCATGAACTTCCTTTAGTCTCACTTGTGATAAACGCTTCAATAAATAAACAAAATTGACTTGAACTTAGACTCCAATCGATCCTCTTCATCCTACATCTGTAACCCACCTAACAGTACACCCAACTATAATGAACCCTTGAAGATTAAGCTAATTGGATCATGGCAGGTGAGGAGTTCAGCCTTCCGCCCGCATCCCTAGCGAACATCTTCTCCTGGCAGAGCACACGTGGAGACATGATCCAAACAAACACACATGCACAATCACACAGCTCACCGTTCATTTATAGGAAGCCTCGTTAAACCTGCAGTTGACTTGTCAGAGACATAACCGTTGATGCATTCAGTCAATTTTTGATAGAGTTTCCGATTGATTTATTTTCTCAGGGAAAGCGAATCGATGGAAAGCTCATTAAGGTAGAAGGTAAAGGTCACACCAGATGTATAAATGAGTGCCCCAGTGGTTCTTAACATAGTCTCTGTATAGTTTCAGGGACACAATGGTGACTTATTCACTGCAGACTGTACAGTAAATCAATCCAAACTTTTACTTTAGCTGTGGGTAGAGTTTACTGAGTATGATGTAATGCTGTCATCTCCGGTTATGTCCCGGCAATGATTGCTCAACACGATCATTCATTCACATAAAGTATGTAATTCACTTTATGTACTGAGCAGAAAAAATTGTGAGCCATTTTTACCAGCATCGATTTTATTTTAATGGCTCGAACATAAGTGCTTCATGGCTTAGGTTAATATAGGCGTAGATGAAGCTTTAATGCTGCATTAATCAATAGATTGATATCAACAATATAAAAAAAATGTGCAGATGATTGTGAAAGGTGTCCCTTGAGAAATATCAGATGACTCTGCTGTACTACACAGCGTTTTAGTGTTCTTCAGCTCATTGTTTTGATTTTGCTGGCCTCGTCTACTTGTGTCTTGTATCTTTCATAACCTAACGCTGAATCAGGCAACAGAAATGCTCTGACGAGGCCACACCACAGTCAATCGGCCACACCCGTCTAGCTGCACATAGTGGAGAGACTTAGCAGAGAAAGAGACAGGCAGTGGTAGGGGGAGACGTGACAGAGCTTCAATAGCTGCCCTGCTTTCATCAAACACACCTCTAGATTAATGTTGCTCATCGTCACTGTTTGACAGTACGTAAAGATGGACTAACCCTCTGTGACAAGGTTTCCTGAAGAGCATTATTGGGGGGTTGCCAACTCAGCAGTGTGTGACCTTCCCTAACTCTGTAATTTAAAAAAAAAAAAGAAAAAGAAAATGGGCGAAGAGGTGGCGCGATAGACCAGCTAAGGCAGGCAGGTAGCACCTAAATGGACAATTAGCAACTACCTGTCCCTGAAAGCTACCACACCCTTCATTATTTAAGCCTTGATATAATTTCATTTTAATTTCAAAAGCATTTTTATTGTACCAGGTTGTGAAAATGTTTAACATGGATGTCTATGGTTATTGCCTTGCTTTTGGAAGTGGCTAGGTTGGTACATTAGTTTTCGGGCTTTTAGTATTTCTTTCATATTTCATCTGACGTATTGGCTTAGTGTCACCTGAATGATTAACTGTATAACTTTCAACCTATTAACCTTATTAGGGTTGCGTCAAGATTGTGCTCACAGCTCTATGAAAATGTATGAATGCAGGGTTTACTTGGCATTTGTCCTGTTTGTATAGAGTTTCAATGTTCTGCACGTTATCCCTAATGTGCTTCAGCTTCCTCTCAAACTCACTGTGAATGTAAATGTTTACTGCACGTCTTCCAGTATTACACCGGTGGCCTGCTATGATTGCTTTCATGTCTTCAGTGCAGCGCATGCTCGGATGGATTCCTGATGGATAGGCCGTTAGAAGAAACAAGTGTGTATAGAAAATGTACAGATAAAAGTGAGTCAAACAGATTGCCACAAAAGCTATGTTTGTCAAATATTTCTTTCCCCGGTGACAACTTTTCTTAACTGTTTCATCAGTTGCTCAGCTAGTGCAGGGACTCAGCACACGTGAGGAACTGGCACGAGCCTGCACTTAAACGCAGCTGCTGCGCTTCAAGGCAGGACTGCTTTTCACTTTTTCCGAAGTGTGCGGCTATCCGTACGGTATTGATATTATGTCTTAGTTTTTCCATTTCTGGTGGAAAATGTGGTGGAGACTCCAGGGGAGTTCAGGGTGTTCTCGAGTGTTTAAAGACCCCGGACCTCGATAGGTCCCAACGAACTGTGTGAATGGAAGCCTGGGGGAGTGAATATTTCCCAGACTCAATCCTTCTAAAAGAGGAGTGTTTGGTCAAGAGCTGTTACTCATTCTATTCCCCTTCCTCCTTGCCTACGCTCATTCCCTCTCTTTTTTGGTGCCTCTCTCAGTCTCTTGCTCCACTGGCAATGTGACAAGTGAACAATGATTCATATGCAGTGAGTGCAGACTGGCACCTTTTTCACTCGTCTTGAGAGCCCCATTGTAGTCACCCACTGCCCCCCTTGACTGTCTCACATCGCATCCCACAACACCTTCCCTCACACACACCTTGCTCTGGGATAGTTGTGAATTTTATTTTGGTGGTGTGAAGCCGGCAGCATATGAGGATTTGGAGAGGCAAGGAAGGCTGTGATGTTAACACATTTCGGATAAATGACCACGCTGTTTGCTTTAATAACCGCACTGAATGCAGAGACACATGTAATTGCTTTGATGTTGCTCTGACGGCTGCAAATAATAGCACTCTGCATGATTACAGAGTCAGTTAGGCGCTGGAGGTGTACACACAGGCCTTTGTGCACAGAACTATATGCAAGAATTCCCCAATTCCTTCCCTCCCTTAGTTTTTGTCTGGGCTCCCACCCCAGGGGCATGATTTAGATGAAATGTCACTTTTAATGGAAAATTGATGGAAGCAAAACAACGACTTGGAATATTGCTTGTGTAAGTAGCAGGAAGGGAAGCAAGTGCCAGGCTGATGTCAGCGGCAGGGGTTGTTTCTCCCTTGATTGTGCTCTTTAGGAATTCATTGGTTGCCTCTATGATATTAGTGCTGTAGCAAATGTAGCCCCCAGGCAGGCAGGGCGGCCGGCACACTGCTTCTCTTTATAGATGAGAGTGCCAGGAGGAAATATGCTTGCTGCCCAGCCCCGCTTTGGACTGTGGAACGAACTGAAGGAGAGCGGATGGTGGTGATAAGTGCTGTAGCAGCTCATCGTATCTGCCCTTTCTTCTTCTGTTTTCATCACTTATTTCTTTTCTTAATTGCTTTCGTATCATGAATTTGTATGAGTGGCACTCACATTAATGAGACACAAACCTCCCTGGCAAACTGGCGTCATTTTTTGCTTGATTGGCTGCAGCGTCCAAGCTGCTGAAACACTTCACTTATGTCTCTCGTGGAACCAGCTGGTCCTCTGCGTCAACCCAGTGGGTAATTCCTAATGTCAGTGGTGCAGCAAACGATCATGGCATGCCACGGGCAACTCCAGGACCTCCCTTGGAAACTGTTTGTAGCAGTGCAGATATTAGCCTCAGTATCATTTATGTGACCTGCCATGCAGTTTTGTGTTTCTATAGTAACTCTGGCCACACAGAATTCCCATTTGGCAGCGTAGTAATTAATTTATCTCTATTGATCTCTTGTATCCCTCAAGCCTTTCAGCAGGGTGGCCTGAAAGCTGAAAGCTGCATTGTTGATTGAATGCAGAGTCTATCTTCAGATGCGATCACAAATCAGTCCTCATAGGGGAATAGCTGGAAGCAGGCCAGATTATGTTCTTTCATGCCGCAGTGGTAATGATTAATTTCATTGTACAAGACACAAGTGACTTTAATTGCAGGTTTGGTACTGGGCAACAGTCTCTGCCCTGCTCATGGTCACATGGACAGTAAACTCAACTGCAGCCCAGGCACTTATGACACAGGCTACATATCAGACACCAGCTTATTCCCTATATTTTGCTTCTGGTGCATTTTGTCATGGAAGGGTCTAGATGCTTCAGGTTCAGATTTTAATAATAAGCTGTTCCCAGCAGCTCCCGGAGCAGCATGACATTTACTCAGAGCAGGGCAAATAAGGATAGAGTAAAAAATAACAGAATATTTGCCTAAGGATGTTCAGCTTCCTTTTTGCCCCACCCCTCCAATCCCGCCTCCTTACTCTTCACGTCTTTTTCACATTCACTCTTACATTACAGGTATTAGTTTCTTCAGCTCATCTGTAATGTGCAGGCACCCCTGGCAAAGAGATAAAACCACTCCATAACATCTCAAGGATGCAGACTCCAGAGCATATCTAGTGCATTGCAGAAATAACCATTGTGTTCATTAACCACTATGTAGTGCAGAGGCACAAGCTCAAGTTGTGAGCCAAAGAAACTTTGTAGACAGCTGGAACTCAGTATACCTCTGCCTCTTCACTCGTGTTTCCAATCGTAACCCAAGGGTTCAGCTTTGGGAAATAAATTGATATAAAAAAGAAGTAAAATGAGAGAGATGAGGAGACAAAGCTCGATAAGAATGACAGGGGCAGCAATAGCACAAGACAACTCAACAGGAGACAAATAAGTCGAACTAAAAGCAGCGGAAGCATGATGGAGAATAGGGGGAAAAAGTAATGATAGCTCACCTTATGTCAGCCTCTGTGACAGAAAGGACTTGGAAGCTTGGAGACAGGCGTTGTCATGGGAACAGATTTTTGCGCTGCTGACAGGTGGGTGGTCTATTTTTTATTTTTTTATTTATTTTTTTTTACGGTGAATGACAATATCCGCCAATAAAGATGTCATCTTGAGAAAAATAGGTGTTGGCCGTCAATGGACCTGAGCGCTGACATTGCCTTTGCTGAAGCCCCGTTGTCCTGGTTAGTCCACTGAGGATTCTGAAAGCTGCTCTGTCGGCTTTATTTGAATTTGAAGAGTGCTTCCCACAGGCCTTGTTTAAGGTAACGTTTTGGAAGAGTCCAGACGTGATGTGTTACAAACTGTGGAGGCAAGTAACAGTTCTGGCTTTTGTGTTTGAAGATGGGTGTATGAAAGTAAAAAAAAATAAATAATAATCACACTCTTTCTATGAATTCAGTCTTTAAACAGATAATATACTGATGAAGTAGGATAATTAAAGTCATTACTATAAGATCAGAATTAGATGAAGGATTACTTTGTAAGCCATCTACCAACACTCGCTACCAGTCTCCCAGAATATTCCAGCTTCTGTGTCAATGATCATCAACACCAGTAATGCGCTGTGTCTTAGATCACACTCTGTCCTACGATCCTCGCACAAGCTTCTGTGCTGCAGGCAAAAGTCCTGTTTATCATGGTGAGGCTGCTGTGCACAGGGGCTGCATTTTTAATTAAAAGTTGTTGTATCTCTGTCTCCAACATTAGGAGGTGTGATGACTGCCTGTCACTTCAGCTCAACACAAACATGTTTATTTTAGGACCCAGATTCATTTAATGGGCTTGTCAAAACTGATGAAAATTAGAGGAGGCAGAGGCGGCTGATAAGCCCCTCTGTTATTAGAGGGGCTGGAACTGTGTGTTTGTCTGCCTTAGTTTGTCCCATGTTGACGCATAAATGCCCGTGTAGAACTATCCAGCAATCCAAAGAAAATACATGACCCTGCAACGACTCCTAATTCCTTCCCAGACACAGAGAATCATATGATTAAAGTTTGCTTGACTCAAACTTTTAAGAATAAATAAAGGATTCGAAACTCGTAGCTGCAGAAGAGGCTCCGCGGTGCGTCTACACTGCAGACTGCTCAGTGTTTTCTGAAATGTAGAACAGCAGAAGTAAATAGACATGGGAGCAGACAAGCTTCTGTTCTTATTCGCTTGGGTGTTTTCTTTCTTTGTTGTCCCTCCTGAACACACAAAAAACAGCAAAAGTTGGATTTTCCCAACAAATCCTCTGAGGGCCAGAACAGTGATGCGCCGATTCTACGTGTTGTGCATCAGAAAAGTAAAAAAAAAAGAAAAAAGATATGTATCAAATGAAAAGTAGGATTTTTAGATTTGAGTGTCTGAGTGTGAGTGTGCGAGTGTCACTCCGGAGCTGCATGATGACGACTGTATTTGTCCTAATGGAAAAATATTGTGTTGGGTCTTTGCTGTTGTGTTGGAATAGATCAGATTGTAGTTTATTGGTACTATACAAGACTGAATGGGGGAGATGATGGAATTTTAGTGCTTTCCTGCTACCCATAATGCATCACAGTTGTATTTGCTCCACAGAGGGTGGTTTTATTGAAAAGCTCCTCTCACTGAGGTTATGCAGACGAATAACAGCATGATATACAAATGCAGCCATCTGCTCCCTATGTGGGCTTTGGTGGAGGACATAATTGCATTTTATTTTGTTAGTTGTTATTGTCAATTGTCATTTCATAAAAATGCAAATACTGCACATATGGAACATGACTGTGTCACTGAGAGCAAATGGAGAACAGAGAAAATGAAGGCTGGAGGAGAATGAAGAGTGTGAGAATGTTGTCTGCAGGACATTATGTGTTGTGTCTCAGCTTGTTCTGTGACTTTCTACTGGCTTTTCAATATACCCTACACCTAATGTGATTATAAACACAGGGGGTAGAAATGAAAGAAAGCGTTCACAGTCAGGATAGCAGATCATGTGATTGATGTAATGTACAATAAGTACAGTATCAAATGTACATGCAGTGATTAACATTAAATGCTGGGAGAGTTTGCAGAGTGTGTGTGGCCAGCTGTTTGATAGTGATCAAAAATGTTAAATGACTGGTAAGTTAGAAACCAGGTCATGTTGTACCAAATTAGCAAAGGCCTATTTGGGGAAAGAAGCAGCACAAATGCAACATGACTTGTGAAGCTCAGCCAGTAGCACAGGGTTTTGGCAACATTTAGAGAACATAAATAGCATTAAGGTAAAAAAAAAAAGGAAAAAAAAGAGCTGCTTGGATAAGAAGAAGTAAAAGCCACTCCAGGCTTTTAACTGCTGTCTCACACGTTGAGAAGCTGTACATGCTTCTTGACTCAGGGTTATATGAAGTTGGAAAGTAATCAAATGATCACTTCACACAACTATAGACAACAATATTGTATTATCTCAGGTTTTGTTGGTTTATTTATATCATGCTATGTTGGAGTGATAGGTCTTGAGGTTTTGAGTGCTGTGCCCTTTAAAGCCTAACACCAAGTCTTAGCCCTCCTTTACTGGGTTCACTTTGCAGGGTCAAGCATTTTGGTCAAACCCCACAAATATAGTGAGGGGTCCACTGGCGTTTGGACCCCATAATTATAGAAAAAACAGGGGCACACACACACTACAAGCATGTGTGTGGGCCACAAAAAGTGTGGAAAAGCAAATGCCCCTAAGTGATACCTTTTGTGGAGGTTTCCTTTTCTGGGGTGGAG
>JASGAT010376114.1:0-17684 GCA_030220025.1 Chelon auratus | reverse complement strand
CCACCCCATAGCAATGACACTCCTTGATGGCAGCAGCTTTAGGAACAACTCAAACAAACATGAAGAACAGCACAAGGTGTTGACCTGGCCTCCAAATTCACTAGATCCCAAACTGATCAAGTGTCTGTGGGATGATCCACAGAGGCCCCTCCCCTCAAAGGCTCCGCCCCCTTCTATTGCTAGACACCAAAGGACACCCTCAGAAGGCCCATGTCCATTCTCTGATGACTCCCAACTGTTTTGGAGGCACAAGGGAGACCTACGCAATATCAGGAAGGTGGTCGTAATGTTATGCCTGATCTGTGTATATTTTGACTACATTTTACTCTTACCCAGACTGATACTGCGCACGCATTTAACTTTGATTAATGTTAGGAAGCTTTGCTGAGTATACACGCGACCTGCTTCACCACCGTCCAATTTCCCACTTTAATCATTCCGCGCTTTCACACATGGATGCGGCCCAGTTTCTTCTGTTTGTCAAAGAACAGCAGCACCGCTGAAGCACTTCGTTAATTTGCTAAAGGACACGTTTACGGCTGTAATTTGTTGAACGGGGAAGTCGGGCCGTCGGTGCTCCTTCCGTTTGGCTGCGCTTCCCTTAAGACGACTTTATTTCTTTGTGATTCGGTGATTAATTAGGTAATGGATACTGGCACCCATGTCTGCCCCTTGTTGACTACAGTGAAATAAATAAATAAAATAAAGTGCGTTGCTTGGTTGTGACTGCGTCAGCTCTTGTAAGCCTTAACTTTGACTTCAGTGTCAGCTTTACAAGGCTTGTTTATAAGAGGCAGCACCAGTGAAGCAGTAAGTGAGACACATAGGCGGAGAAGTACTCTTGTCAACATAACCATATTGGTGGTTTATGATCGCCCTCTGTTATGACCCACGGTTTTAGGGATCACAGTTTGGAATAAAACTAGTTCTTCATTATGGTTTGAGGGTAGGCCCTCAAACACACAGTTAAGATTATGGATCATGGGAAAAACAAACACACACAGGGAATGAAGAGCTGTCTCTTCCATAGACTGTATATAAAGATGGACGATGAAACAGCTCCTCAAAAGTGAAGCCAAAGGAAATGGAGCTCGCTTGGTGGCTGGCTGAATTATAGGTCATAAGCTCCACCCCCTCCATGTTAGTGGATGGGACTTGGGCCAAACTAAAGCACTAAAATATACATCAAATAATTATTTTCAAGGATAGTTTCTGTCATTTTAAGTAGTTAATATAATGTTGGTGCATTTTCAAGTGTCATTTTTTTTTGGATAAGTTTCGTTTTAGTCCATCAGTTTGCCTGGGAAAACAGCGCCTGTTTGGCCAGTGCAAGGAAGTGGGGACGTATTGTCCATATTTATATACAGTCTATGTTCTCTCCTATTAAAGTCTACTGTTTTGCTAACCAGTCCATCTACCCTGACATCCTCACCCAACTCCCTGACTCTCTGACAGCATTCTTCCCTTACTGCAACCACTTGAGGGCGCTGTCGCTTAAATGCTGTATTTTATTTGTTGTTGTTTCACGACCACTACATCTTAACTGTGGATTGTAATAAGCTGCTTGGACAAATGCGTAATGTTTTAACGAGAGGACAGTGTTTTCAGGTTGCTTGGGAACATGTTTATTTTTCCCCAAAAGCACTTTTCTGTGTCTTGGGCTTGGGTCCATTTATCTGTCAAGACAACAAAACCTCGTTATCAATGGTCTCTTGAAGGGAAGAATCAGGAAGTTTCAGCGTTACAACAACCATTTTCTGACTCCTTTCACGCGATGAATCAGCAGAATGATACTAACTGCCAGTAAGTAGGTCATACAATGTGTGTGTTGTGTTTTGTTGTTTTTTATGTCTTGCTAATGTCGTTCATCCATCAGGCTTTAGACCTTTTAAAAAAAACAACTATCCAAATAAATATGAGTCAAAACTGAATGTAACAGTGCACATAATGCAATCTGCCCCATTGTCATTTGAATCTAGAAGCTAGTCTTTCCACACACATATTGCACAAATCATATAGCCTGAGATAACCTGCTAGCCTCCGCCAACCGTGAAAACATGAAATCTTAATTTCACAGACGCAATGTTTCATCAAATTCCAAAACAACTGACAACTAATGCAGTTAATATTGTTTTTATTACCCTTCGTGGTCCTTTTGAGCCACACAATCATCTCCATCATCTATGCACAACATGACGACTTACCTGACTGAGTCCTGTGCAGTCCTGTGCTTTAAATTCATATATGTTCCTTTGTCTAGTGGGCATATAGTTGCACCCCAGACAACAAATACACTGAGGTCATTTACTTCTCACTAAGAACTTCACAACAGAGTGCAACATGCCTTGGTGACTCGTTTCATTGGGAAGATCCACTCGTGCACAACAGCTATATGGAGGAAATATTCATACTTTCATGGATTCTACAATGTGCACAATTTGATGATTATACAGGCTAAATAAAGAAGAATCAAGAATACTTCATTGTCATTATGCAAGAACAACATGAAATCTTTGGTGGTAGCTCCCAGCTTATGAATATTGCCTCCTGTAGTGAGAACTCAGATTCATTTTCAAAAAGTTAAAAGCTCAATTTGTCATACTTTAGGTACTCTGGTTATCCAAATGACCAAAAGGAGAGTCCACCTGGTACTATTTTCACTTACAGTTTTGTAGAGCTTTGTGGTATTTCTTTAAACTCTTGGTACAGTTTTAGTCAATGGGTTGCTGAATGAGTTTAATGGCATCTCTGTGCACAATATCATTGGTACCAGGTTGTTTTTTGCTGTCCATCCTATAAGAAATTTTAGAAAATTCTCCTTTAGTTTATCACAAATGAATCAGGAATAGTAACAACCACAATGTTACAATTAGTGGGAATCTATTTTCTGAAGTCTTACTCGTTCATAAGTAGATAAGATTATTTCTCTCTGGACTGGCTAATTGAATTCTAGGCAAGCTTAACCTCCCAGCACCCTAGGGCTTAAGAGGTTAAAATTTTGTAACAAGTTTAACAAGTTACTTTTTGCTTATTGTTCTAATTCACAAACATGGGGGCACAGGGAGACTCTTATAATAGATGACTGTAAAACAAAATCCAGAGCTTGTTTAACAGGTTCCAGGAGATGGTGATCCGCAATAAGAGGGCCCAATCTAGAACTTGGTAAGAAGGTCATTTAGGAGCAGCATTTTGTACAGTGAAAATTAAAGTAGCAAAACAACTGTTGCTTTTTGAAACTAGTTTGCCTAATTGTTACCTTATCGTTTCAGGTGGCGGTAGAACCTTTCAGTTACATGAGAAGTTCGGACACATTCGTCCCTAGAACTAAAAGCTTTTGATCCGACCAGGTGAAGATACTTTCATGTCAAAGGGCTTATCTTAGACCCGGGCTATTCAATTGGCGACCCCCAGGCCTGGTCCGGTCTTTGAGGAATTTTGTAACGGCCCCTACAGTGTGGTTTAGTTATTACATATGGATAGTCTAATACAGCGCATGACTATGGCTAATTGTACATTCTCTCGTGCAGTAGGAGGTGGTATCCACACGTTTAAGTCAGGCCTACATGACCAGTCAAAAATGCCGTTAGCACTCTAGTGCAATGCTCTGACCGCTCCAACTTATTTCTTTCAAGCACAAAGGTTGGCTAACAAGACAAAACTCCAAGAACAGGCAGTTTAACAATGAATGGACGGAGAGATTCGCGTTTGTTGCCGTTGATGCAAATCCTGTGTCCTTAATCTGCAACGAGTGGCTCGCCGTGTGTTAAGAGTATAATTTGCGAAGGCATCTCAATGCGATGCGTGCTGTTGTTGTAATTTCTTTATTTGTTACCGTGATTACTTTTATTCTCTGGCCCCTTAGTTTGCCTCAGTTTCATGAGCTGGCTCCAATTCCCAATTAATTGAATAGCCTTGTCTTAGACCATAAAATGATGCCCACTGCAGCTTTAAGAGCAATGTTGACAAAAATAAACCCGGCACTCATTTATGTGTGATCAAAAGAAAAAGTCTGACATAACAGTTGACAGACGGCTGCTTTTGTTTCTTAAAGTTGAAAAAAAAATGGACAAAAAAAAAATGACAGAAGTCACTCGAGTGTTTCGTAGACAAAAGCTCTTTTAATGAAAATCCTTTTTTTTTTCTCTGTCAAGTAAAAAAGGTTGATCATATGCATACTATTTATAGCTTCAACATAGCAGGCAGTAAAAAAAGGAGTTTACATTTAAAATATTCAGAGCATTCAAAAGCATACGTCTTTCTAATAAACTGAAACTGAGACATTCCCGTACACTGCCGTCTCACTACGGGTCTAGTTTTGGCTGGTCCGGTCGGTGGTGTTAAGCTGCTCGGCTACAAAGAGACGTGAGTACAGTATGCAAGGCCTGGGCTCAAACTCTATTCAAAATCCTTCCACGGGCACGTCCAGAGCGTTTCTGATTTGGCTGCAATGTGCTGGGTGGGCTCAACCGATCGCTGTGAAAGGCTTTGGACGAAGGATTCGGGATAACGTTTTGACCCAGGCGATTTCTGTCTGACACACTGAAAAGTGTTCATTTAATTATATATTTATTTATTTTGTTGAAATCCTAAATTAGAATTATCAAGAGGTGTGGCCTGCTGATCATGTATCAATAGACGTTTATGGAAGACTACTTGTTCGTTTGCTGCTGCTGGGAACGTCTGCGTTATTTCACGTGACATCTGAGAGGAAAGCAGAGTTCAAGTCACACACACACAAAAAAATAATATATATTTATATATATATATATATATATGTATATATACAAGCTGCTATACTTTAATCCTCACTGAATAATGTGTAGATGGTTGCAATGCATGCCAGCGTACTGGTGCCAGTGATGCCTGTTTTACATTCGTCTAAATCTTAAGTTCCTGTCTACATTTAAAGGTTCAGGATGAAGTGGTCTAACATGATCATTTAATACGCATATGTTTTTTGTCCTATTGTCTGTTTTGCTGGGCTGCGAGTGCCATTTTCACAATCTATTAAATAATTTGAAGACAGTTTCATTTAGTTGTATTTAATGTAGCGATCGGTGGCTCGGCCTTGAAAATGTTTTGGATGAAATTAAAATATGTCCTCTTGCATAAGACAGTAAGACAGATGGACAAAGCAACCTGCTAGCCAATGCAGTGGATTCTTTTTGAAATGCTTCTTTGTTAAACCGCATTTTTTTTGTCTTATTTTATCTTATTTATTTTTGTCTTATCCTATTTTGGCGATGGAAACGAGAATCTCAAATCTAACTGCCCCGTAGTGTGAACGCAACCTGAAACCGAACATGGTTCAGGGCAAATAAACAGGGACACTAAATTAGATGCGGAATCACCCGGAAGCCTCTAGTTTCCCCACTTTTTTGGGGGCGTCAAGGCAACACCAATGACTGTTTTCCATCATCCCATCATTTTTTAAGCGCCGTAAACAACGACAGTCACAACCAAACTGTAAGCTTGACGAGATTGCACAGGGTACGCCGACTCAGTTTCTAGTGAAACTTGCTGTCTATTCTTACATATCTGAACTCTAGCCATTTCTAAAGGTTTTCGGCGATTCTTTTCAGGTGGAGAGAGAAACAGCAAAAGAAAGGATTCTATGAAAGCAGCCCTCAGCGGCGAATTTAGACCACTTCAATAGGCTGTGAAGAAAAGTGATGTCTAAGAGTGGGTGGAAGGATACACTTGACCACTACAGATGGGTAGTGGTGTTAACATGTTAACAGGTATATAGATATACAGGTATATTAGTGTATATATTGTGCGCAGAGAATAGCAGATACACAACCAAATGGATCAATAAATATCAGAGGCGATTGTTCGGCAGCACACTCGAAGACGTTTTAATGATAACACAGAAATATGGCGTGAAAGGAAAGGCTGGTGTTAAAGGAAGGCGCTAAGGATCGGAGGATGGGGAAGTGTAAAAGGATGAGAGAGAGAGAGAGAGAGAGAGAAGGTGAGAACAAGAGGAGGTGGGGTGAGAGGGGGGAGAAGGGGAAGGTGGCAGAGGAAGCATGAATAATCCATCGGAGAATCACGACAGGATTAAGACAAGGTGGGAGCCAAAAATATCCCCGGCCAAGGCAGCTTGGCGCAATAGCGCTGCAACAGAGCACAACACGACAGCAGCCACTCCTGCTGCCACTCTCCGCCAGCTCAGGAAGCGAAACGTTTGGGGGAAGATTACGGAAAAAAAAAAGCTACTGTGTGATGTTGCAGCGTACAGTAAAAACTCTGGCGTCTGCAAGCACGGACTCTCTGTGCACGTGGGCGAAGGCAAGGATATTTAGGAAAATGGAAAGCTGGACTGAAATGAAATGCAAGATTAGATTCCTCCCTGCAGACAGAAGCTTGACAGCCTCTTAGGGGGGAAAAAAAAAATCAATTTTGACATGTCATTTAATGAACCTCAAAAGGACTCTCCATCTGTTTTACAGGTCAAGGTCAGTGACCTCAGTGTGACACATTACTCCACCTCTACACAGTTGTATCATGAGTATTTTAAAAAAAACAAAACATAGTAAGATAGATAATATCCCAATAAATGAGTAGAAACTGCATTAAAGAAACGTATAAAAGAGCCTTTTGCACTGCGGGATGGGAGGTTTTTAATACAGGATCACCAAGTCAGTATGCTAGTAGCTGCATGAGGTGCTACAGTGATGCTTTGAGCTAAATGCTAACATGAGAATGCTGCAATGCTACTGTTTACCGGGTATGTTTACTATAATCGCCAGGTTAGCTAATAGCTAATGCCTTCTGCTACACTCTTTTCTGTCCTTTTTTCATTTCATGGAACGGTAAGATCCCGGTGTACCCTTCTAGAATGCTCTCAGGTCATCTTTCAGCATGCTGCAGATAAGCTAACAGGCGGTTTATGCTTCTGCGTCAATTTGATGCCGTAGCTACGACGTCAGTCCAGAACCTACGTAGACCCCAAAGCACCTCACCAGAAATATTACTGCGCATCACGGCCACACAGACCACAAGAGCTGCGATTGGTCCGCTTTCTGCTTCAGTATTTCCGGCTGCTTCTCCATCTCTGCAAATTTCAAATAGATTGTTTTGGACCAATAAAAATGGAACACATCGGAGGAAAAGTTAAGTGAGGAGGTTCGAATGTGCGAGCATTTGTATGGCTCGTCTACGGCGAAATTTCAACGAAAGTGAAGCAGGAAGTAGAAACGAAAATTAAGAAGACACAGCGCCGTCTATTGTTTGGGTGGCGTTTTTACAAAGCAAGCCAGACTGACGAGCGCACAAGTATAAATGGCTCGCACCGACGTAGGCTACATACGTAGGTTGCACCATCTAGTCCCCACAGTGGCATAAGCCGCACTTAATGAGGCGCTATGGTTCATCACGTCAGCAACGGACTCAACGGGAACATCTCCCGCATTGCCGCAGTCGGCTTTTGATTCATGTGACGTGTCTCTACACCAGCAAACTCCTCACTGCTCAAATCTTCTCAAATTCAAATGAGGGCTTACCTCCTGTTTTGCCTTCTTTTTTTTCTGAGACTCTTCCTCCCTCAAACACTTTTCTCAATCTTGCTTCCACCCCTTTCTTCCCTTGAGTTTTTAAGCTGTCAAATGAGGTAAAAATCTTCCCGCTGCTTGGTGAGAAGCCGGGATTAGCTCTAGCAACGCCTAAAAGAAGCAAGCAACACAAATACTAAGATCATGATGCCCTGTTCTTCTATGAAGAGCATGCCTTGGCAAGATGCGTGCACTTATGTGTACTATACAAAGCCATGGAGTGGCGCACATACGGTAGGTCTACCTTTTGAGCAACATGAAACAGTGTCTTTTGGTTGTAAGAAGAGAATAATAATCCATTCGTCCTTCTTTTCTGGGCACTAACCGTGTCCTCTCAGTTTCATAGAGGTACAACTTCATGTGAATGAGAGTGATTGCTGTATGCTGAGTGAGAAAGGCATATTATGAA
Source organism: Chelon auratus (assembly GCA_030220025.1). Taxonomy (NCBI): domain Eukaryota; kingdom Metazoa; phylum Chordata; class Actinopteri; order Mugiliformes; family Mugilidae; genus Chelon; species Chelon auratus. Next base: position 9,719 of record JASGAT010376114.1, on the reverse strand, counting down.
TGAACAGCACTTGAAAAGCCTACGTCATACTCGACACACAACTTCCGGTCACACAACACGCAAGCGGTCTAAAACATCTGACATGCGTCAGCATCTTGTCACAGTGTAACTTTCCCGCACCTGGTTCTGAAGGTGTGGGACAGCTCAGTCACAATCTAAGAAAAATACTCCCGATATATCAACATCTGCTCAGAAATATATGTAAGGCAATGCCACGGGTCATGCGAAGAGCACAGACTCACGAACCTAACAGGCGCGTATAACTCTTAAAAGAGAAGCACCGCCCAATTTAAGAAGCCACTTTCAAAGACGTGAGAATATCTTTGCTCCCAAACGGTGTCTATATATTACAATGATGAGAAATTGGAAAAGGTTCAGTAACAATTAGCACAAATCTAGTTTTAACTTTGGTTGAAGGTACCCCTTAATCTTCAAACTTTGTGGAGTTCAGGAGTGACTTAGTTCACCGACTTTAAGGCTACTCTATCTCTGCTGTTTCTTTATATTTCAGCATTAAACCACCTTTAGTGTCCACTGCTCAGCAAAAGCTACATATTCTTGCTTGAAAGAATGTTTTAGCAAATGTGGAATTTGATGGAATCATGCTAATAGACTGACCAGACCAAACCATTTGGGATTTGTGCCTTCTTAAATTGAGTGGTATATCCTTTTAGGACACAGTATATAAGGCTCAGACTTTGGCAAAAACCTACTACAATCCTTAGTATACATGTTTGTAATACTCCTAACAAGGGGCAACACTAACACGCCTAGTGTACTCGAACAAGGGTTACCTGAACACATCATTCAAATGTATGCGATGCTAGATCCTAGATGTTTCACAACACTCACCAACAGTTCTATGGGCATGGGCAGGAACATGGTCAATTCAAAACTGCTTTTTGATAGAAACATGAACTTGTAGGTATTGCCATACTTCACAATTGTGAGTGAACAACGCAGTAAACAGATCATAGATAGATAGACAGATGGACAGTGTTCAGAACATACACCTGATTCACCCACAACATTTGAAGTTGGATTGGAACTAAGGTTACTAAAATAACCACACTATCATTTGAGAGTCTGCACAGTGTTGAATCCTAATATACTGAACTAAAAGACAAGAACAGGGATCAACAAGAGCTTCTTTTTTGTGGCTTAGTTACTTGACACAGGAGATAGACGAGTTCTAATAAGGCGACAATTTGTCCTCCGAGGCTGTGGTTGAAACAGATGTGCCATGTACTGTAGATCATTCAACAGGCAGAGTGATGATTGCATAATTTTATTGCCCTGCATTGTGGAAGTATTGTGCTGTCCCTGGTTGTACAAACTGAAAATGTGCCGGAGTGCGTGGTCAGAGGATTCCACGAGACTTACAGTACAATTTCATCGTCTAACTGCCTGAACAATTAAAAACGCCACCAAATTTGGCTGTCATGTTTATTCTATTTTCTTTTTACTGTTTGATTATGATGCATTGTGCCATATAGCACACACCCTATAGCACAAGCATATAGAATGGATCCAGTGAAACTGACGTGTGACGTTAGAAAATGACACATCAATAAATGTGATTTAAACAACCTAAATTAACCTTGTTCTGCAGGGTTACATGTACTCGGACCAAAAAGCAAATAAAGCTTTTAGAGTAGACTGGGCTTCAATTACGTTTGAAGGGGAACCTTATTTCTAGCATAAAATACGGTTGTTTACTCCCCCATATAACTTTTGTGTCATTTGCACTTGTTTAGGAAATAGCATATCATAACAAAATATTGGCGAAATGAACGAGTTTTGCGGCAGATAATGCGTTATTTAGAGGCTGCGTCTCAGTGCCCTGTCACTCCTGCTATATGGATATACTTTGATCTAATTATGTCCTAAATGAGTGCAAATGACACAAAATATGGTCGTTTACTCACCCAAATAACTTTTATGCTAGAAATAAGGTCCAGGTTGTTAAAAAACAGTAGTTCCCCTTTAAGAGTGTTTTGTGCAAGTTTGTGGCTTTTCAAACACAAAGAATGAGGCTAGCAGCTCTGTGTGTTACTGTCCACAAATCCCATTTTTGATCGTACCAACAAGTGTTGCTTGCACAGTAGCCGAAGCCGAATTCATTGCACTGCTGTTGCAAAGTGAGCCACACCGTTATGCCTAGCAATGTGTTCTTCATCTTTAAGATCGCTCACACAAAACGTCATTGCAGTAATTAATGGCCGAAAACAATCCAGTAAATGCGCAATTAACTATTTCCCATTGAATCCCATTTTGCCAAATGGGCACCGGCAAGTGTGGCATTTCAGTGCCGCAGAAAAGCTAGCACAGGTATGAAAGTACGGACTACGGACTTGTAATTCTGGATTTTTTAATGAAGAAGGTAGAATAACCACCAAACTAAGCCGCGTTTTAAATATCAGCTATTGCATGCTTTTCAGTAATCCATTGGTGAGACTGTGTACGTTGTCACTGAGTTAAGATTTCTAAGATGGCATTTCGTGTTGGGAATTATTCTAATAGTAAGAAAGCTGAAAAACGGTCAACGAGACAAAGATACAGGATGGCAGGTTCCATAGAATAAGAGGATTTTTTATGTAAATGAGGTTTAGGAAGAGATAAACACTGATGCTTCTGCTGCTAAGCTGGACCTGCTACATAGCAAATTGAAATAAATATATATCATGACTTGGTTCGTTTTCTGATCTACGTTTTTGTCAAAAGATTTTTTATAAATCTTTAAAACACAGTTCTGATTTTCAAAAAACAGGGATGTCGAGTGAGGTATGATTTCCTTAAATGCAAGGGCCAAGTAGAGATTATAAAGGCGCCAAGACACAGGGACAAACAATAAAGTGGTGGCCAGTTTCCCATATAAAAATGTGAATCATCAACAAACATTGACACTGCAGAGTGCAAGGAATAAGATCTAGTATACTGGTAACATTCCACTGTTTATTACTGGCCTACTGTGTTCAACTTTTTTTTTCCCCCTTTTTATTCTTTTTTTTTAAAGAAAATTCTGTCATTTAAAAATCTTTCTATATTATACTTTTTCTTAAAAAATATATAAAAGACTAATTTACAGTTATTTTACAGGTGAAATATCCTCTGGCTTTTGTTTTAGAGCAGACTTGACTCAGTTTTGTTCTTTTTGCAGCACATGGTGTTACAGAATATGCATCAAAACAACAAACGTAAGTCACTACAGCGTAGCAAAATAATAATAATTTTTAAAAAAAGTAAAATACACTGACTTCATACAGAAAAATTAAATACATGCATACATACAATACAGTGCCATGCAAACACAGCCCATTTTGGGAAGTAAATTATTTAAGATTTGCATTTCTTTCGCGTGTTTCAAACATTTCATGCCTTCTCGCTGTACATACATGACATGGCTTTTACATAATGCGACGTTCGTGTTCACACCCGCCGCAGGAAGCGGCTCGCCAAAAACATTTCCACATTTCTCAGTATGGCAGGTTGATGAAAGTATCAGAGAGAATTGAACACTTTGAGTTGCTTTGTGACTCCAGGAAGTGTGAATGTTAAAGTATGACAAGTAAAAGACTAGATTTCCCTTTTGTTTATATATGTGTTTCACTGATGTGAACAAAGAGAAGTGGGTTTAATAGTGATCAATCACAAGGACATATGCACTCCTTTATCAAACATCAACACATATTCCAAACTGGCATTTGGCAGTCTAATCCAACACTCCTGCTGCTCGATTAGCTGCTCCGCGTGAGAGCTTTTCATTTTCTTGGGTGGCCGTACAAAGAAATAAGACAGTGTCTCGCCAATGACAGCTCCACGAGAAGCTAAGACTGGCCAGCAATCGGCCATATCTGCTCACGTGTGGGACGTCTCTACCAGCTAAGACCTGCCTGCAAGAGGTCAGTGTGAGATTGGTATCTGATGAGGCGGCTGACCTTGAGCGCGTTTGTTTTGGGACTGCATTTGGGACTGGATTCTTATCAGCTCTTTGCAGACAAAGATAATGCTATTCTGGGGAGACAGGAGAACATTTTGAACTTCTAAAACTGGATATTGGAGAAGGGTAAGTAAAGTAAAACAACTTTCCCGGGGTTTAGTGTCTAAATTTTAAGATTGACAAGCGTAATTGAACCATTCAAGATAGCACTTGGTCTTAAGTATATTTTTCATCCTAACAGTTATTCTACTATAGATCTACTATATCCAGGCTATCAATGTTACTTACTGTTTTTTTGATACTACTGAAGCGGGATTAAGCAGGATTTCTTTAGTTGTTGCACAGAGCAACAATATGCCACATTTGGTGTTAGGAGTCCGATCACCTGACCCACCTAACTTTGGTGAGTATTCTTTTTGTTTTGCTCTCCACCAACTCCTGGAGGATATTTCCAGCTCTTTTTACTGATAAATCATCCACCATGCTATATAGCTAGTTGTCAACTTAGTCCGTCTGCGTAATTTGGTGCTTTACAGATAGTGTGACCTAAAGCAACAAGCTGAAAGAGGCTACAACTCTTGTCAACACGACTGAGCCCTTTTCGCTTCATACTTTGACGTCAGCGTAACAATATCAACTAGTCCAGCAATGACAATGCATTGTTAAAAAAGTCATACCATGGGGTTTTTCTTCAAATCGTATCTTCGTACCATTCAGGGACAGTGTACTTTGCCCATTTAAACATAATCTGTTTCGGCAACCTGGACATTTAAGAGCAATCTTTTAAATCCCATTGAATTATTCATGATTTATACGGTTGATTCCTATGAACTTTTTCAATTTACTGAGACACTATTTGGCACCACTACTTGTACTGAATCACATTCAACCCTTCCTGTTTCACTGAGAGTAAGCTTTTGTAAGTGGATCACAGAGAGACATTCATACACTCACCAGAACTTAACATCAATCTGTTATCAATCTGAAATAAAGTTCAACATTTCGAGCCTCTGAAACACTTTTGGTTTTACTGCTCTGAAGCAAAAAGCAGTGTAGGATTTACTTGAGTCATACTTCAAGAACGAGGCTTACTGCCTTCATATGCCACCGCACGACAGTCACTTATCACTGCTCCTCCTTCTTCATTTGCAGCAGCCCACTGCAGCTCTGTCTGCCATTGCCTAAGACCTTAGACGGCCGCTAAAATAAAGCAGAAATATTTACCTCCTGTTTGTACAAACCTCGACAGTTCTATTCACACGATGCAATGTGCGAGATAATTCTTCATAATGGACACAGTGTATGCCATCTGCCCAGTTCAGCTGTTCCGACTGTTTCTAATGTTACAGAAAAGCATGCGGTGTGCTTTTATGCCACAGTTTCTCTCTTTCCGCACCATTTGGTTTTGTGTCTTTTTGCTGTTATCAAGGTATTTGTAGTAAGGTGCGTGCACAGTTGCCTTTTGCACAGCTTTAATTTGTACACTCTCCCGCTCTTACCACTTCTGCCAACTTGTTTGGGTGTCCTTGGCTTAACAGACTGCTATGCACCTCACTCACTTCTTCAGAGATGAGGGCTGTGGGAGAAGGACATAGAATTGCTAATATTGAAATGGACTAACATACCGCGTGTTTAGGGTCTACTTACAGATTTAGCAAGCATACGTTCTGGTAACTAACTTTTGTCTTTTTACCAGATTGATGGGAAAGAGCTTTAGAACTTTGAGCACTTTGAAGCTTGTGCAAACGAGATACACTGTCCAGACTGAAGGATTGAATGACCGACCAGTGGGGCTGCATTCGTCTCTGGCCAGCATAGCTGCTATTGGTTGGGAGTGACCACTCCTCAGGGGACATCTCAGACTCCCCTTCACCTCAAGAGGTGCCTCAGCATAGGACGACACCTCTAATCCACCAATAACTGACGGACATTACAGCTAAAATCACACACCGCTCAGACATTTGTCACATGATCAGGGTTCTCCCTGACTTCAATGCACTCTATCTCCTCCCTCTCTCTTTCCCTCTCCCTTTCCCGCTCCCGCTCCCTCTCCCGCTCTTTCCGCTTGGCCCGTTTCTTTTTCTTGTGTCTCTTTTTGGACGGCGGGAAGAAGGTCAGGAAGACGGGCAGGATGACGAAGCAGTGCAGCACGGTGCAGCCCGCGGTGAGGAGGGAGCACTTGAACAGTGTGTAGGTCAGATTGGAAGGCACAAACACCAGGGGCATGATCCCGATCACAAAGCATGATGTGTTCTGCAGGATGGCCGCCCCGTGCTCCTCCAGTGCCAACTTGATGCACTGCGTCCTAGTGTGCTCGGTGGCCAGCACAAAAGTGTACAGGTGTGGTGCACAGTGATCCATGGCAAAGTTGAGTGTATAAATAAGGCACAGGATTGAAATGCTGTCCATGCCGACGTTCCAGAGGGTCATCAAACCGAGGACGCCCAGCTCCACGGACGTGACCGTGAGGATGAGCCAGAAGTTCCCTAAGGGGTTGATGACCAGGAAGAAAGTGAGGATGAGGATGGTGAGTACGCTGAAGCCTGAGGTCAGGATGGGTGAGATGACGGAGGAGCTGTAACGGTCCATGAACACAAATGTGGGATTGAAGGCAATGAATTTGATGCTGTTGATCAGCATCAACGGACGGAGCTTCTCCAAAAGCTCCACCACCTCCTCTCGCTTCTTCTCCGTGGTTCGCGCTACCAAGTACATCCTTGAGGCAATAATGTCATATTCGTCAGTCTCACGGTTCTTGGTGAATATAATGTCCTCAGTGAAGTGCTGGTACTCTGGACTGCGTAAGAAGGAACCCTTAAGTATGTTGATGAAGTCACTCTTTGTTGATGCACTGACATTCACTACCCTTAGGTAGTGAAAAAAGTTGTCCATCCAGGAGATCTTGTTGAAGCCATGACTTAGAGTCTTCAGGTGCTCCTGCACCGTGGAGTTCCAGTACTCAAGGGGCTCGTAAATATAAAACCCAATCACAGGACTGTAGTTACTGAAGTATTTCTGCTGGGTCAGGGCATATGAAACACTTGGAGAGTTACTAGCAAGCAGGTTCACAATATTTGATCCATCACTGATTTGTAAACATCCCATGAAGGAGAAAGAGGCGTAGATGAGATAAAGGATGACCACAAAGGGTTTGACATAGGTGTTGGTAATCCACTCTGTGTAGTGCTCTCGTAGGAAGTGCTGGATGAAGTGATTCTGGTAAGGGACACTGTCGTGATGTGTGGACAGGTCATGGCCGTCACTCATCATGGTCTTAAACCATGTGGGTTGGCGGTCCAGGTACTCCACCGAGGGGATCTTGCAGCAGAAAACACTGTGATAGCGGTTTTGTTCCAGCTGTCCGGCAAACACCAGGCAGGAGCCGTAGAAAGAGAAAACGTAGAAGTAGTTGACCAGGATGGCCACGCACATGCTCTGGCAGAAGATTTTCACCGATTCAATGTTGGTGAAAGGACTGGCTCCCATGCCAAAGGTGATGATGTAGAGTGAGCTGGTCATCGTGTAGCATACCATCACGTCAGCGAAAGCGTCCGCTACACGCTCCTTGAAGGGCAGGTTTTCTCTCGTCCTCCTCCAGCCTGCCAGGAGCTCAAACACCCCTTTGGTTCCATGACCTAAAAGACAAGAAAGAGATGTATTAGCATGTGTGCACTAAAACCGTCCGGATAACAGTTGTATTTGCAAAATGCAATCAGTCCTACAACTGAAAAGGCTTGTTTGTCCCTCTACCTTAAAAGAAGTTGCAGCATTTGGACATATACATTCCCACTGTTTGCAATAAGCACTGTGACACACACTGAAGTAGCAACTGAAGCATAATCAAATTGTTATGACTCCCAGAACAGAACCTTATGCGATCTAACATTGCTCGGATATTCTTTCTTGTAAAGTTGCATGGAATTACGGGACTAATTATTTCAGGCATCCAGGCTACTCAAAAATCCCAATAATGTTCTGCCTCGACAATAGAAAGGGACACGAAGTTGGAACCTTTCCAGGCCTGGGAGGCCATGAAACTCTTCTAGCTGAATTATGAGGGCAAAGTGAGGGTGTATTTGATTAGGTTTTTACAGTATCCTGTTTTTGTGTTTGGGCATGTTAACATATCCTGATTTGAGATATCTGGGTAAGCTGTTCTCGTGGTTTTGGCACAAGAAACCAGTTTCCATCTAGTCTCGGTTTCCGGCCGCCTCCAACTCCCTGCGCGGGTGCCGTATCAAGTAACGTAACAGAAACACAAGCAACGGCAGCAATGAAAGCGTGAATGTAAATGCGATCTACGATGACCTTTGTAAGAAAAGGTACAAGCCAAAGCAGAGACCCTGAAATCATGCACTACAGATATTTAATTCAGTTCAATTCAATTTTACATATATAACGTCAATAGCAGAGGTTGCACTAGACTTTTCCATTGTCTGGCCATTTTGACTGACAGGGTCATAAAAGTCCCGTCATAATCTATTTTTACCCGTCACTTATAATTTTTTGAATTATAATAATGGCATATTCAACAGTATTTCATTTTCATTAACTTTAAGTACTTTTTCAGAACAGTATTGACTTTAAATGGTAAAAAAAAATAACTAAATAAAAAAATTGGTCTGTCCACACGTCTTGTCCATACTTGGACCGGGACTGCTAGCGCTAACAGCTTATAGATGGCTCCATACGTTGAAGTGTTTTGGTGGTATGCAAACTTTTTTTTGTTTTTGCACAATTTGCACAAAACTGTGCTTTTATCAAGGATTCCCTCAGGTAGTTTTTTAAAATAAAATTTGCCTTCCATCAGTCCTAGCAACGTGCTTTCATCTGATTCCTCCATTTTGGTAGCTGTTAGCCACATAGAGAGAGACGTGTGCATCAGTATAATCGGTGTACCAGGAAATCGCGCCCTGACAAAAGTTCTGGGATGTTTGGAACGCAAACTGCGATTAGAGACAAGAGCCAATTAATATGCTCACTCGCCACCAAGTGGTCAGGGGTGTGAATTGCAATCTGTCAAAATAACAAATGGCCTCAGATTTTTCCGTCAGTTTTAAAAAAACGGTCAATGACGGAAAATATTCGGTTAACGCGACCCCTGGTTAATAGCAATACGAATTGTCTCATGACGCTTTACAAAACCCGGCCCGAAACCCCCAGAGGAAGCATGAAGGTGACGGTGGCAAGGAAAAACTAACTTTTAACAGAAAGAAACCTTGAGCAGAACCCAGCTCATATGGAGGGACCCATCTGCCGAAGGCCAGGTTGTCACCTAATTATCCTAGGAGACGTCACGTTTATTTCCACATATCCTCTTCCTACTCCTTAACCCTAATCCTACACCATACTGTATTAAATATGTTAGCCTCCAGTAAACTCCTCAGCTACGGTTCTGAATGCTCAATTCTCAGAGGATGTCTTCTGAAAGGAGGATGTGATCAAATTGGAGTCACAATTTACCACAGTGTATGACGTACAGTGTGACGACACATCTCGGTTCTATTCCTCCATTTCAAGGCTGATTTTGATATTTCAGCAGTGGTGGCATGGCTGCTTAAAAGTTTGAGTGTGACAAACCAGATTAAAAAACTGAATTCTTCAACACAGACAGGCTTTCCCTTTCCTCTTCATATAAGAGACGGAGTTGTACAACGTCCTCTCTGCATCACATCAACAAACAGCGTCCGCATCTATCTGCAAGATTTTTTCACCAGTCAAAAAATACAGACATGAATACACGACGTTTAAAGGCATATGCGAAGCCATGGTGCGAAAC
>JASGAT010376107.1:56007-72088 GCA_030220025.1 Chelon auratus | reverse complement strand
TATATATATATATATATATATATATATAAAACACTAAATCTACAGTGGTAGTGGTTTCAGACTGTAGAGGCTGTAGCCTCTTGTGCTTCAATCCAAATGATAAAATCCACAATACAGCGCAGTAAAAAACTCTCTAATAGTGTTCCAAAATGACACAGTTTGGATGATACATTTGTCTTAAAAAACAACATGCTGGTGTGAAAATATTATGCGGACAAACGTCTACTGTGGCTGTGTCCAATAGAAATTGCTTCAGTTACAGTTCAAACAAGCCCACAACAGGTCAGACTTTGAGTTATACAGTAAAAATCACGACTGAGCAGTTATCCAGAAGCACACCTGTCAAGTTCCAGTGCAAAAAGAAATCAACCTGGCTCAGTCCTCAGGTAAAACGTTAGTTGAAGAGCCTCCGTGACTTCCACAGATGACAGGCTCAGTTGTTATTTCCTGGGTAGATTCAAGAGCTGCAAATCAGTCACGTGTAGAAAAACATGGGTATTGTCACACTCTCTCACACTCTCTTATTTTTATATTTTCTGTTTTAAAATGATCTCAAAATGCCGAACTACATTAAAGATTGACTGATTTTAAGTTTTGGAGTACATGTACATGGTTATATCTTTCTAAGGACATTTTAAGTGATTATTCTCAGAATATATTCAATGAAATTTCTGACATAAATGTATTGCACACGTCTGAACATGTTAAAAGTTATTGCCATACACAGAAATGAAAAAGTCTTTGTGCAGTAGACTAATAAATTATCACAGAATGATCTGCAATCACGTTACAAAAAAACACTTTCCATTGGTGATTTATTATAAAACGTTCTGACAATATGTGCTTCTTTATAAGCGGCCGTTACAGATCCCAGTGAATGCAGTGCAAATTTTCCTCTCTATTATCACGCAGCTACAGCTGGATAGGAGATGTCTTACTTCAAATTTGAAATTTTACTGTGTTAAATCACAGTAAGTGCTGTTTTTTAAGAGCTGTCGGTCTTTAGATGATGTCAAACATCACCATCCAGACAAATGTGCATGGACTCTTGGTGCACTGCTTTAAAAAGCACGTTTGTCTGGAATTTAGTGCAAATTTTAAGCCACTATTGTTGTGCTTGTTAAGGTGCAGACACACATTACAACTTCTGAGACAACTATGAATGTGGGATTGACACCTTGTCCAGGTTGGTTGGTGCTGACAGATTAAAATCATCAAAGTGTGTGACACATTAAGATTCTGATGTTAACTCTTTAGATTGAGTTGCTGCTGCAGTTCACATTTGAGAAGAAGAAGAAAAAGAAGAGGGAAAATGCTTTTGTAGGTTCTTCATTCCAGACTGCCCACAACTCTCCATCCAGGATGGTAATCAAATCATGAAAGAGTAATAATCCTAGCTTGATTTGGTATTTCTTGGTGTCTTGTTCCTTCCTTTGTAGGTTTATAAGTATAAGTATATAATGTCTAAAGAAAGGAATTAGGAAAGCAGTGATGTTGCAGAGATTATTGTCAAAATAGAAAAACAAAGTTTCCACAATAGACAGACAGCATTTATGCTAAGTGGCTCTGATTTTGGCAGCAGGCTTAGAAGAGAAGCTGACCATCTTATGTGCACTTTGTGTTGTGTGAATAGCTGAATCCGTCTGGTTTCTACACAGAGAGGTCGTCCGCTCTCGTTCGGCTGCTGGTGCCGCTGGTTTTGCTGAATCTTCGTTTGTCCTTCAGCAGCAGCCCATCAGGGCCGCCATTTTGGATCTGAGGGCAATTTATGTCCCTGCTGTCAGTGCTGTAACGGTTGACGTCATTCCTCAGGTATCTGCCATCCTGGAGATGTGAATAACAGCCCATCTGGAGGAAGTTTACTTCTTCCACAGCGGCAGCCATTTTGTTCTTTTCTGTGGCCATGTTCTCTGAGTTTTGCTGGTTGGCCAGTCGATGGTTGGGGAAAGGGAGGGGTAGGTAATGTGAGGAGCTGGTGACACACTGGTTGAAATCTGGAGGTGGTGTTGATGGTGGCGGAGGGGACAGAGAGAGTTGGCGGGCTAGAGGGGCTTTGGCAGAAGTGATGACCTTTGCCAAGAGGACTTTCCTGCATAAAGAGTTTGAGTCATTTAATTAACAATTAGCAACTGTAATATTTTAACTGTATCATGGCAGTGTGAGTTTATGAAACAATGGTACACCATTTGTTCTGACCTAAAATTAGCCCTACTTAAATGCTTCATTCCCACAGTCATGTTTTGGACCTCCAAGGTTTCTTCTCATTCAGGTCAGTTATGTTATGTTAACTTCACTGTTGACCAAAGCCGCAATGTGATGACTTTAAGGGTCCGATAAGAGTAAAGAATAAAGAAAACAATGGTCAGAAGTACTCAAGTACTCATCATGTGTAGAAACTGACTTCGTCTTGTAAAATGCCTCTTCGTGTACTAATTGCCTATCCATACTGAAAATGTTTTCATTTTTATTCTCATTTATTTAGTCTGAAAAACAGCTTTAAGATATTTTTGAAACAGACCTCAATTGTAAATGTTGTTTTGGCCATTAGGGGGCAGCAGAAACAACTGATAAACACTAACATCACCTTTCCAGCTAGTTACCTAGTTAGATGTCAAGGAGAGACAGTAATTCCTGTGATCTGTTTTTAGTCTCTACCAACTTCTGAGGACAATTTTATATGTTTTTTTTAGCTGCTAGATCCATCACTGTGTTTACAGCAGGTTTTGAGGTTTTACATTAAAAATGGCCATATGATGAGACTGAAAATGATGCTGGGCTGAACCAAGACAGTGGGGCAATGAGCTGAAACTCCCTGAAATTGCTCATTATATTGGGTAATTTACCTCAGATGTTAAAACTGCAAGTTAAAAATGAAATATTTTTTAGCCTACATTTTGAATTTCCTCAATACAGTATACCTATTTTAAATTGTACAGTTTACTTTGCACTTCGAACTTGCCACTTGTACACTTGGACGCTCAAATATCTGCAATACAAATGTGAGTTCCTACCTGCAACAGTGTCTCCATGCCAGGTGATGCAGTTCGAGCACACTGAGGACCAGAGACACAGCCGACACGACCAGCATGAACACTATGAAGACATTCTTCTCTGTCGGCCTTGAGACGTAACAGTTGACTGGGTGTGGACAAGGCCAGGCCTGAGAGAGAATGAGAATGACGAGACATAACATCATGTTATAACATCAAGTATGTTCTTATTGTACAGAACAAATCCAAGATAATTCATGATTTTACCTTGCAGACATACAGAGAATGGAGGAAGATTCCATACAGGAAGTACTGGAGACACAGGAACACCACCTGGATAAAGGTCCGCAGAAAATGTCACAAATACTGAACCGCCACAGTCAGGTTTTATTTACAGTTTGAGATCAGATTATTGGCCTGAGATATGCCAGATATGTTCCATCCTTCATTCATTCCTCCTCGTTGTCACCATCACCATCTCTCGTCACCACAGTAGCATCACCTGAGCTGCCCCTGGTCTCCAGTCACCTCATCACCTTTACCCTGTTCCCTGATTAGTGTAAATACCAGTCAGTTATTGCCTGCCTGTTTAGATTGTATCTCGCCTGTTCCCTCATACTTAGTTTGCTTGCTTGGATTTTTGTATAATCTTTTAATTAAACTACTTTTAAATTAGCCTTTTCATTCATGTTCTTCGACCCCTTTTCTGAATACTGCAACGAGATACTTATTATTGAAGGCAGCAGCTAAGACTTGCGTCCTCTTACTTTGTTTTGTTCTACAGGCTGAATCACTGCAACAGGTAAATATTTTGTCATAAACTTTAGCGAGTCAGCCATTATTATCTTCCTGCCACATGATGAGGAACATGGAATAACCCACGGTATTAATATTGACTAGGAACAGCTGATAAGACCAACCAATAAATGGGAAAAAGCCTCTGGAGGAAAGAAACAGCAAAATCAATTTGAAGAGAAAAGAGAGTGCACCAGAACTTCAAGTTGACATGGTTTCACTGCAAAAAGCACCACTGACTCTTGGGGCTGGATTTTGAGTTCCAGTACCAATCAATTAAACATACACCGATCAGCCCAAACATTCAAACCATTGACAACATTATAACATTCCGCTGGGAAACTTTTGGACCTGGCATTAATGTGGATTTGACTTAGACATGTACCCTGCTGTACATGTGCAAAAAAAACAAAGACAGTTGGCTGAAAAATGGCTAAAAAAACACAAGCAGTAGCAGTAACAGTAATGTTTACCTCCATGATGGTGCGTATCAGTATGCTCAGTATGTATGTCCGCAGCAGCGCTCCCTTCAGGCGAACTCGGCCTGCTGATGAACCTTTGTTTTGTTCCTTTCCTCTGTCATCCTCTCCCTTTCTCCCCTGTTTCTCTCCCCCTCCTCCTCCCCCTTCCCCTCCTCCTGGGTCGTCCTCTTTCCCACCCCCATCTCCCTCTTCCTCCTCTCTGCTCTTCCTCTTCTCCTCTCTGCGAACCGTGTGCATGGCGTGGCCCATGTAGATCAGACTCGGCGTGGACACAAACACAATCTGGAGAACCTGGAAAGACAACAGTTACGCTCAGAATTAAAAATGGTTTGATTAAGGTTTAATGACTCTTAAAATGAATGGACTACTGCGCTACTTTCTCTTATAGAGCTTATTAACTACACTAGTCTTAATGTTTACAACCATTACAATAAGGCTTGCAGGAGTTATAAAGATGGTTTATGCAATTTGTAGTCGATAAATTTAAACATTAGTCCATGAATGTAACACAGTAATTTTAGGATCTAATATCATGTAACATAATTTCATAATTCAATCTCTGTGATTTAAATTCTTCATTTTGTATTTTAGTAACTGCTGATTTTAAAGCAGGTTTCTGTTTTCATCCTCTGACCTATTGTCCGCTGGTGCAGTTTATTACCCAGTATCGTATATGAGCTATGGGGAATGCTCGGTCGTAACAGACGTTCTCGCAGCCTGGCTGCTCAGTGTCACAGTTAAAATCTTCCTGCTCATCTCCCCACGAAGACTCGGCCGCCGTCCCGAGCACCAGGATACGGAAGATAAACAGGATGGTCAGCCACACCTGTGGAGCAAAGAAGCAACAAATATTCAAACTTTTAGAAACATATTGAAATATAGCAATATTTGTTCTTCTTGTATGAGAGTGTGTAGATTTAAAATAAATTTAAAAAATTAAAAAAACCCAGATTGAATGGCAGGACTGTCCGATAAATGTGGCTTTTAATTCAGTAATGTCAAACAGTTTATAGTTTTATTCTGCAGATGCTTTTCATGTCTTAATAATAAGTTGAACAGAAATATATAACTGAATTCAATGTTTATAACATGCCCAAGTTCAAGTTATTTAGAAATTTAAGATAGGATGAAGCCTTTTTCTGTAGTTTGATCATCTAAATAAATAATACATGACATAACTTTATTTCTAGAGGTTTAGACTGAGACATAAACTATGGGCCAGGATGCACAAATTAAACAGGATGATTTGGTAACTCATAAATGTTATTTCAGTTGTGTGTATGTTTGTCCATCATGTGGACAGGACGGCAGACTGGTGCCGCTCTGGCATTCAGTATGTGTGTAAGTGTGTTATTGTGTGTTTGTGCATCATGCCTTGCCAACAGAGGTAGAGTGTTCCTGTACTTCCTCCAGGAAGTTTCCCAGAAGGCTCCAGTCTGCCATGACCGATTACAGCTCAGCAAAGGTTTATTTCAACTCTACAAATGTTGATTTCTCAGCTGTCGCTCTGCACCAAAAGGTCCACCTGAGGAACAGAGAGCATGTGGGTTTAAGTCTACACCTACAGCAGGGTCAGGTGGGTCACACGGTGCATTCATGTACATCACATTTGTGATGTATTTTGTATGAGGTGATCCTGCCAACATTTTAGCCATGCTGTCATACTGATATTCAATAAATCTCAAAGTCTTTTAATGTATTTAGCTCATTTGGGGATTTATTTTGTGATAAATACATCTGAATATGTGTGTCTCTTTTTTCTTTTCTACCTCCATCTTCTCTTTTGCCTTCATTAGTGAGCTCCCTTGTGTTTCTACAAAGCATTTCAACTAAATCCAGTGACTAAATGTGTAAGAAATGTCTTAGCAGCAAGTAAACTAACTATTAAATACACATCACTTGCTAGCAGCTCTTTATCTTTTTGATAATATACCATTCTGACTGACTTATGTGGAAATGGGGACCTGAAATGAATCGATTATATTTCAACAAAATGTAACAACTATGACTTCATAACTATCAATCAAGAATATTGGTCAGAATTGCAGAGATTTGTTGAAACACATGACAAACCCAGTAATATTTGAAGAATACATGGAACTACACTGTGTTTCACATATTTACTTCAGTTTTGCTGAGGTGGAAGACTTGATGAATCAGTGGAAACAATACAATGCAATGAAACAAAAAAAAAAAAGATTTGAAGCACTGCATAAAGGAAACATAAATGTCTGTTATTCTTTTTGTTAATTTGACCATTACACTGACATTCTTTACCTTAATTCTATTATCCTGCTATGTCCTCTTTCCATCCGTCTATCTCTGAAGAATCGGTGCCGCTAATATTTTCAAAGTGGTTTATTAAGTTGCTTTTTCTGGATATTTATTCAAAACGCTTACTACAGAAACTGCTCTGTTGCCGGTTTGTGTGTGTGTAAACATGTGTGTTCTTTTAGTATCTTGACCCGCTGACCCCTGCTGCCACCACGGCCACGACCTCATTAATAAAAACGTCTGTGCCCATGTCTTAGTTTAGCTTCGCTCTCGGTTCCCACACTCCCCCTCCGCCTGTCTCAGGGGAAGGAAAACTAGACGTCCACTGTAAACGCTGATACCACACACAAACCTGTGTTTCTATCTTTGTGAGGACCTTCCATTGACACAATGCATTCCCTGGTCCTTTACCCAAACCCTAACCATCTCAACTAAGTGCCTAATCCAAATCCTTATGCTAACCCCAACTATGAACTAATTGTAACCTTTGCCCTAAAAAAAAAGTCTTAACATATTTTAACACGATATGAGCATGTTTGTGAGTTACTGGCCACCTAGAGTCTGCAGTGTTTATTACACCTGCTAATGTGAAAGGAGTTAAAGGAGTGCGGTTTAATGAGTGTCCTGGGGGAATTTCCTTTCTCATGAGTCAGTATAGTTCTAATAGTTCGCCTCATTGTGAACTGGAATCGGATTGTTTGGTACCTTCCTGGTGTTACGTTCAGTATTTGTGACATTTTCTGTTCTGTTCTTCAACGTCTTCCTGCTCACTTTTCTTTTGTCCTCTGATTTTAAAGTCTTTTAACTCATTATTGTTTAGTCTTACTCATTCTGTGCTTATTAGTTTAACATGCACCATTTTTTTGTGTTGTCTGGACTGTACAAGACAAAATAAACAACACCGAACTGAACTGAATTGATTTATTTTCTTTTTTTACATACCTACTGAATTAAAGACAGTGCTCAATGTCAATATTTTGAAGGTGGTCTTATTACACAGACTCTTCTCCTCTGCAATTCTCTTTATGTTTTACATCCTGGTATGTCCATATGTCCATATCATTAGAATTTCATTACATTTACAAACAGCACTCATTTTGATGCATGTTGTCGGTGTCAAGCCTGCTCCACCAGTAACTCCCCAATTTGTTGCCAAACTAAAACCCTTCATAAAAGGCTTGGAAAAAAAATTCTGTAGAATCTGATGGCATGGACAAAGAAGCTTTATGACGAGCTCAGAAAAATTGTTGTTGCTCATCAGACTGGAAAATGTTACAACACCATCTCTACTTTTGGAATTGGAATTTGCAATCCACAGTCAGACAGATTGTGAACAAATGGAGGAGATTTAAGACAACTGTCCTAGAGGTCACAAAGGAGCCCGGGTTAGCTTCTACACAACTACAGGCCTCTGTCACATTGGATAATGTCAATGTTCATGAATCTACCATCAACACTGAGAAGCAAAGATAAAGCCACTGTTCTCCAAAAAGCACATTTTGGCCCGTCAGCAGTTTGCTAAACATCATGTGGATAAGCCAGAAGGCTATTGGGTAAATGTTTTGTGGACGGATGAGACTAAAGTAGAATTGTTTGGTTTAAATGAGAGGTTCATGTCTGGAGATGAAGCAGCACTACATTCCAGCATCAGAACCTCATCTTGTCTGTGTAATATAGGGGTGGTAATGTCCTTGTTTGGGTCTGTTTTGCTGCATCTGGACCAGGACAGCTTGTCATCATTGATGGTCCAATAACTTCTGAATTATACCAGTGAAAAGAAAATGTCAGGACACCTGAAAGCTGAATCTTAATAGAAACTAGATCATGCAGCAAGACAATGACCCCCATAACACAAGTCGTTCTTGAATGGTTAAGACGACTGATGAAGAGATACCAGAGACTCAACTGAACTGTTATTGCTGCACAAGGAAGTCACACGAGTTACTGAACGGCACCGGGGTTCATATACTTTTGCAAGTCATAATGAATATCCACTGAGGTCCTAAGAGATTTTTTATGTGGAAATGTAGAAGATTCACTCTAAGTGACTTTAACTTGTATTTTAACTATCAACTGTTTTGGAAGCTGCATTGCAGAAAAAGTCCAAAACTAAAATAAAAAATGAAGATAACGTTTGCAGAGACACAAGATTAAAAAAAGAGATTAAAATCGGATTATTTTTATTGTGCCTTATTTATCAAATGCCCAACCCTTCCTGTTTTTGTGAAACCAAAAGGCTTTGACCAGTCCTTGTCAGACGTGTGTGTATATCTCTGTGTGTATATTTATGTCTTTCACAAGTGCTCCCAGCATCATTAATAACAATATTACTTCCTTGTATAGACTTTCTCCTGACCTTTGCATGGATGTGTTTGTGTATATATGTGTGTGTGTGTTCATTGTCCAGCCCTCAGTATTGTCCTGCATCCTGTCTTGATAATGGCACACACAAGTTGGACTAGCTATCCTTGTTAGGACATATCATTGACTTGAATTCAGAAACCTTTGCCTGAATGTGATCAGGATTTGGTTCCCATGAGGATTTCTGGGCCCGACACAATTGCCATTTATACCAAAAAGTTTTCCAAAGAGGTATACTCACAAACACACCCATAAATACAAAGAAACTCATGTTTCTATCTAAGTGAGGACTTTCCATTGGCTTATTGCATTCTTTAGCCCTTTATGCTAACATTAACCATCTCAACTACCCATAATCTAACCAGAATCTAATTCTAACCTCCACCCTAAAGCCAAGAGAGATTTTGACTCTCAAGAAGTTGCAAGGCCCAGCAGCGACCATATACATACACGCGCGCATACACAGGATTTCTCTTTCCTCTGTTGGTTTACAATGATTAACGATGAACACTGACATCGCTCAGACTTGAGGATGTCTTAATCCGATAACAAGCTGTATTTATAACTCACTATTAATACTCTGTAAATGAAATCATTAATACGTCAGCTCACTAAAGCCACTACATGCATACACGCTAATGAAAAAAAAACAAACATCAAAACTAAAATACCATTTTCTGCATTATTCTGCAGACACTAAACATTTGCAATTTGAGGAACTACTAATAAGAAAATCTGTCATGATTTTCCAGACCTGAGACCGGATCAGATCTCATGATAATCCATCCGTCTGTCTCGTACAAGGACGTTAGTTTTATCTTTTTAACTTAGGTGCAAGAACAGTGTTTAAAACCTGCAATGGTTTTCAAGCTTCTCTTTACGTTTTATATCTCCAATTAAATATATTTTTTTGTGATCACCAGTGAGCTACAAAAATGTTGATTTAGTGAAAATTAATTGGAAAGCAATAAAAGATAAAAATTTTATTCAATGAAAATGCTTAAGCATTTTACTTTTGAGTATTTTAATATTTTGCAAATTTACCTTGCAATTAAGACATAAACCCCGCACAATAAGCAGTAGTTAGTACGAAAGTCCTGATGCACACACACTTTACCTGGTTTAGGATACAGAAGCAGGAACTGTAAATCCTGAATAAGCCTGAGAAAAACTTGAGTGAAGTTTAGAGTGATGGATGTTCGCCTTCCTCTGTTGAGCGGCCTTTAAGGCAGGCGCTCCGTCTCCTTCAGAGGTGATCCTCACTGATCAGCAGATGTTTGAAGCAGTGATGTATAGTAGCTACTGTCCAGCTGTCTATTTGTTTCAGACACTGAATCTCAACTTGAAGAACTTGAGGAAACTTTATGTCCGACAGCCTGTCACTGCATCGACAGAGACAGATGAGAGCAGTTTGGGTCCAGAGGTCTGAACTGAAAAGAAATGTGTGTGAGGCTAGTTTATACCAGCCTCTCTCTCTCTCTCTCTCTCTCTCTCTCTCTCTCTCTCTCTCTCTCTCTCTCTCTCTCCCCTCTCTTCTCTCTCTTGTCCACATCTCCAAAGGAAGTGGGCCTGGTGCCTCGCTGCCTGCTATTCAACTCTAATGTATGTGCATGTGTGTGTTTGTGGTGTCTGGCATCTAAAGGAAGTCACATATTGTATCAGGACACAATGGCTGAAGGCCCCAGTAGTGCATTCCTCTGTCACTCTATTCTTCTTTATTCTGTATGTGTGCCTCACTTAAACCTAAAAAAATTAACCCTCAAACAACACTTTACTGATTACTCCATAATTGAAAGTCCAGCTTCTGCCTAAATGTGTCGCAAATTTCCCAAAAGTTACAAAATGTGGACACTAAATTAGGCTGTTACAGTTTACTGTGAATATTTTGGGCAGGTGTACAAGAGTAAGAGTCTGGTAGCACGTGTTTTAACCGATACAGAGAAAATACAGAGAAAAAATGTGGAAAGCTCCATGTGGGTTCACCCGACGGTCCAAGCCCGCCATTAGCATGTGGATTTGGTGTTGGTAGCCAAAGTCTTGGACGTTGTTTGTTTGCAGTAAACATTTGGGGATATCTGTATTTGCTTCATTTGTCATTCAACTGTATCACACACTCCCATTGGTCATTGTCTCAAAGTTAACACTAGTTCAACTTGGTATCTGCCCACTCTCCATGTTGCTTCATCAATACAACTCCCAGAGTATCATTTTTATTTGTGGTCTGTTGCTGCATTGTGTGTCTTTTAGTGAGTGTATGCCCTCTTTAGACTCCACAGTCATGCTAGCAGCACAATGCTGAGCTACATGATAACATCACCAAAGTAAAAAGTTCAGATGAGCGGGATTAGTTTTCAAAGCATTTGACAAGTTAAATACCCGTTGGCGCCGTTAGATTAACAGTGGAGGGGGCGCTAGAGTCAATACAATTCATTCTCTGGGGACCATGAGTATCGTTACAAACCTCAGTGACAATTCATGTAAAATTTGCTCAGTAATATTGAATATAACCTACATTACTTTTACACATAAGTGCTTTCGTTTTATATGCTTAACCTGTGTCTGCGTGGGTTCTCTCCGCGTACTCTGGCTTCCTCCCACCGTCCAAAGACATGCACATTAGGTGGTGATTCTAAATTGGCCATAGGTGTGAATGTAAGTGTGAGTGGTTGTCTGTCTCTCTGTGTTAGACCTGTCCAGGGTGGTCCCCGCCTCGCTGGGATAGGCTCCAGCAGACCCCGCGACCCTTAAAAGGAATAAGCGGTTTCAGAAGATGAATGAATGAATGAATGAACCACAGACAAGAGTGGTTGATACAAACTGGAGCCTAGAAGCCAGAGTAACTTCCCTACCTACAAAGTTTTTGAGGTAGAAAGTTGGTCAGGAGTCTCTCCATTGGGAACAGATTATTCTCCAGCAAACATCTGCCAGGTCAGCCCACTGTTGCATCTCTTAACAGTTAACAGCCATTAAGGCATTTGTTGAGAATGCTTTGATCGTTTAATGTCACATACTTCATTGCTCTGATTCGTCGTAGGACTATCCATTTGCACGCAGAGTATTTTCATCTTTCTGTATTTGTTGAACCATGCTCTGTAATGAAATCCAAATGATGTGTTACCAGACTCACAGTCTGATAAGAATTGAGTGTGGCTATGCGAGGTTAGCAAACACCAGTCTCAGAGGTGTGAACAGAGTGCATTGTGCGCCCGTCCTCCCCTGCCCTGCCTTTTATAGATGGACTTTGTTAATTTTAGCTGCTGATCATGTTGCATCTAAATGTAATGGTTTAAGAGTATTTCTAGGAGACAGAGTTGAACTGTACGCGGGTGAGAATACATGCATCTACAATAACAAATGCAAAACAATATAACGATATAAGACATTTAATATATATTATTTTATAAAAGCAGCAGATCTGGGCCGCTTTTCTCTTTCTTATCAATTTTTTCTTGGTCATTACATACATACTCGATATTATAATAAAAGGCAGTGCAGTTTCAACAATCTGAATCTGTACGGGAGAAACAGCAGGCAGTGATGTGAACATGTGACAGTAGTTCATGACTGCAGAATGACAGAGGGGTTAAAATGTTTTTGAGAGAACTTTGCTTTAGGCTTTTTAATGAGCATGGTAATTTGCAGAGGCTGTGACTTTTTTTCCAGAAAACTTGTGATAGTGTTAAATACACCCAGCCATAACCAGTGGTCCTCCCCTCGACTCATCTGAAGCTGCGGTTGCACCATGTGACGCTTAAAAAGACGGAGGTGAACGGCACTACACATCCACAGGGTCTGAAATTTATGTCACAAAATTAGTGTCTGACAATGAGTTAGCACTGCTGTGGGTGCTTTAATCATGAAGCGACGCCATTTAGCTCCACTTCAGAGGATACTGTGAAGCTTATTTTTTTGGTTAAAGCTTTCTTTCTTTCAACGCATTGCCTTTGCTTCAAAGGCGAACATTTAAAGATAAGATTATGTTTTCACAAAGTCTGCACAGGACAGGATTTACAAAAAGGGCATTAAACATTCATACCCACTCCAGTAAAACTGGAATTGAGATATATTATATAAGACATGAAGCCTAAAAGCATATTTAAAACTGTATCTACATGAATGTATTCATTTTATTGTATTTTCATAAGTAACAAGGTATAATTTGAAAGGATTATTATATTCATGAAATCATCACAGAACAAGGATCATTCTTACTCACGGCAGCATAATCCTTTACTTTAATATTTGTAATTCACTATGTGCATGTATACAATGTGCCTGGCACAGATAATAATATCTTTACATTAATGTAAAGACAAGAAAGGAGATGAGCATGTCAGAGCCCATTTGTCACTGCAGGCGTTCAAATATTTTATTTCATAGCACTAGAGGTTGAATGACTTTGGATTTTTTAAAGTCGATTAATATGAGGTGAAAGTAGAGTCAATGTCGACTAGTCGATGACGTCACACATAAAAACACAACAGAAAGTAATGCTTTGCAACAAAGAAATCTATATTCATGCTATATATATCTATATACTCTCTCTGTACAACCACAGCAACAATGTCAACTAATAGAACACAATAGAACTGAACATAAAGACATGAGCTTATCAATACTGTGCACTGAAGATACATAAATCAGCAAAAAAAGAAAAAAAAAGTGTTTTGCAGCTAAAGGTCTAATAACTTTAGACACTGAAATTTACCAGCAAATTGTTGATGTGCAGCCTCCTCCCTGTTATTTTAGGTGAAGTCATTAATTGACTGCAGCTGAGAGGATTTGGACCATTCCTCTGCTAGCGTTAGCGGATGTTTTTTCAGATGAGTATGCTGCAGCAGTACATTTGTTGTATTTCAGGACTGACTTACATATTCTACATGTCACGGTAGAATGGGCTTCATCTTAAGTGAAGCACTTCCACACACTTGATGAAACGCTCAAAACGTGTTGCACTGACCGACTGGACTCCTCACCTGTCTTCTTGGAGGTGTCCGTGCTGTTATTGTCATGTGATCAGTGACTAGTCAACTTTCTGCCTAAAGCGTCACGGCACAGCAGTAAAGTCTGCAATATAATTGTTGGAATTCATATTTTTTACAAGTTTATAGAATATGATTTCAGTGTTTCAAATACTGGAGTGTCCATTAGTTCATAAATAATTAAAAGAAAGCCTAAAGACTAATTTTAGACTTGATTTTTGGTATATTCTCTTAAATGTTTAATTCATTCATCCTTTTAAAAAGCTGAATTTCACTGATGCAGCCAAGAAAGGTGTGAGGATTTGCTGTTTTTCTTGCAAGATGAATAACTCAAGGTTCTTACAAATATAATATTTTGACATTTTCTGTTTTAAAAAAAGGCACATTCAGAAAAGAATAATCGCAACGTTAACTGGAGAAGAAAGGGCTGTATAATTGATGTTTTACACGATGTGTATATGTTTCTCGATGTATGTCTGTTTCTTATTGTGGAAATGCTGGACTAGAGATGAACAGAGCGTGGGCAGTCTCATACTTCTTGTCATCGCCTCCTTTACTGTTCTCCTAAGTGTCTGTGCGCTTGCATGTATCACACCTCTGTTATCATCTTGCATTAGGCTTGTGAGAAGAGCGATAACATACCTTCCCTTAAAAGAGAACACACACAAACACACACACACATAAAAATGATGTGCACACACTCTGGCTGACCTCTCTGGACTATTTTTAGGAGGCGCTCCGTTGGTGTTGCAGCACACACCAGGATGGTGGATTTATCTGAACCTCAGCAGCTCCTCTGACACACAGCTGACAGTCACACCAGACAGAGAGCTGCAGGAAGGACGGCAAGTTGAACTAAATTGAACTAAGAGGATAGATATAAGTTTGTATTTACACCAAACATAATTTGAAATTGTAAAAGGCCCTAAATTTATGGTTTACACACTGTTAATTATAAATAAAGGACAACATAAAGCACACTGTCAAATAAGTCAGGTTTTCCTTTCCTTTCTATTCTGTCTAACCAATCTGTTTTTATTCAGGTTTAGTTTTGAGCTGCTTCAGTTTTCTTAATGTTAAAGAGGATTTTTTTTTCTTTTGGCTTTCTGTGGGGCATTCAGGCTCTGGGTTCACATTACTGCACAACAAAAATGAACTGAGTTTTGCTGAATTGAAATATTGATGAGGCTTGTTCCAGTTTTAGTCAGTTGGCATTGGCAGTCATCACAGAAAATCCTATAGTGTGTGATATTTAAGGATTCTGAAAAAGGATTCTGTGATTAGTGACTTATTAGTGTGCACATGTTGCCTGAGGAAGTTGTACTACACTGACAAAGTAGATGAGCAGAACAGGAGGTCTATGTAATATGTAATCTATGTAAAATTGGAAAACCCCTCCCTCAACAGGTGAGGACGACTATAGGACATCAGTTCAATCAGACACTTAAGAAGCTAGCCCTCAAGATAATTTAACAGCTAATCCTTTCATTTCAGGTGAATACTGAGTTGTTAACAGACACCAGTCATGTGACTTCCAGGTGCACACCACTCACAGATGTAAATAAAACCTTCCCACCAGTCATTTAGAACTGAAAATGAAACATCTTGAAGAAAACCCAAACAAGTCTGGTAGAAGAATATTTTTTAATTCTTTCTTTAGGCTGTTCAGTCTGGATTGTTGATGATCCTCCATCCAGGAGCTCACTGAAACACTCAACCTTTTTTTTCTTTTCAATATTTGAATGTCTCTTTCTCTCGTGTACCACATGCACACATTCTACATATAGTTGCTTTCCATTTATCTACAGTGTGTAACACACAATACTAGCTAACAATATGTTGTGGATCTGCAAGACTGTCTACCTCTGTGACCCCTGAGGGTAATCCCCTCTTCTGATATGAGGTTGGTGGGAATGTGTTCCAGAGAGACAGATGAATATCTACCAGCATGGAGGCTCTGTCCTCTGCTGGTCACAGTCTGTTGCTACAACAAGAGCATCAACAAGTTAGGATTTGTTGGGTTTTAATCCAACATCCATATACATCCAACATCCATATATACATATATATATGTGTGTGTCCAGCCTCCTGATATACACATATCACCACTTACCTTAGCTCAGCAGAAATAAGTGGCATGAGTTTGTCTTTAGACATTTATACATATTCCTTCCAAAATAAAGTCAAACATTTTTCT
>JASGAT010376107.1:20508-55943 GCA_030220025.1 Chelon auratus | reverse complement strand
TTTTTTACATGTTTCATTCAAATACAGGTTTCTGTTGAAAAATTGACGCTAGCTTTGATGAAAATTGCTATGTTACGGTTTACAGTACACAATTCATGCATTAAAGCATACACACAATGAACCTACTCGTGTGTGTTTTAGGCCAAATAATTTCATTCACAAAGTTAAGGCAAATCTCAAGAGTTTTTTTAAAAAAATTTTTTACAGTGCGTTATTTTTGTGCATCTGTCAGTAAGAGCTGTTTAAAGCTGTTTAAAGCTGTCTGAACATGTCAACCGGCTGTGTGCCTTTAATTTATCATTCCTTCAGAAGCACTCACCCCATGCTTGTGTTTTGTGTGTGTTTTAGAGGCTGGAGTTGGGGGGCGGGAGGGATGTGTGACTCTGGACAGCTGTCCCTGCATCCCTCCTCCTCCTCCTCACCATCACCACCACCTCTTTCTCTCTCCTCTTTCTTTCAGTAGCTCAGACGTTGTTTCACTTCAGAAGAAAGCAGAACGTGTCCCTGATCAGTGGTTGGATATAAACTCCTCATCTGCTCTGATGCATGCTGACAGACTGGGTGTTTAAAGATGAATCCATCTTCTTGCTGAATGCAGTGTGACTGAATCTTTGGATACGGAACGATTGGTTTTAATGCAGAGTGTTTAACTGGAGCAACAGCTTCTGGACGAACTGTGTTTAGACTTTAAGGCTGGTTAATTTATTTATTTTTTCTTCATAGTAACAGAAGTAGTTATAGTTGCAATAGCGTCAGGTAACTATAAACAAATATTCCTCTCCTCTCCAGATGTCAACCGTCTCTGTGCTCCTGCTGCCGTTGCTCCTCTACTCTCTTCCAGCATCCTCATCTCCTCTTGCCAAGGTAAATTCGGAACTTTAATAAGCTTTTAAACCCTGTCCACACTCATCCTTTAAATCTAAATGTGTGAAACTGACGAGTGATGATGAGAACACTGATGACGAAGCTGCTGATCATGCTGCTAGTTGTTTGTTTTGGTGAACTGCTGTCCTTTTCCATGGTCGGGATTTATGCTCAACTTAAAAACAAGCACATGATGCCTTTATTATAACGGTCACTGCAATGTGTTTACATGGGTTCTTCCTTAAACCCTGAAGAGCTGCAAAGGTTGAAAGTTCTGAGCACCAAGCATGAAAACAGGCGAATTTGTGCTGGTTTCAACTTGAATAGAAACAAACAAGGAATTTGGAAAACAGCCAGAAGGGTCTCAAAGTTCAGGGGCTGGAAGGTGAACGGACGACTTCAGGGTTCGGAAAACATTTCAAGCGCTGACATCTTTCATTTTCTTTTCATTCTCTTGAAATGTCCCGTCTTCCAAAGGCAGATGTCTACCTGTGATTGCAGGAATATGGATGATCCCCTGGAGTGTGCGTGTGCTGAGGTTAAAGGGACAACATGATTTAGGAAGGTGTCGGCATGTGGAGGTGAAGTGTGAAATGTGCTTCCCTCTGAAAGTGGCTAGTTTGTTTGGAAATGTTTTTGAAGGAGTGTAGAAACCGAAGGCGTTTGTGTAATTAGGGCTGTCAGCGGTTTATCTCCAATCTCAGCCCTCCAACTCTAATTCTAGTTAAAACCACAGACATAGACTGTATAGGTTAATACACATTCAGCCATTTCGTTACTTTTGAGTGAAATATGAAAATGTTGTTGCATTAGTATTTTTACCATAAACTAAACAAAAAAGCTACAAAGATAGAAATGCAATCTGTGAAAACATTAACGATGAACTCACTTCATGATTTTTACTATATGAAAAGAAATATTTGTGCAAATAATGCTGTTTAACCTAATTCATCAAACTACGTCTTAATACAAACTAAAAAATAAAAAAGGAAATAAACTGGATATAGAAACTTGAATATGGAAAAGAAAACTCAAATATATAATAATAATACATTTTCATATAAAGAAAGTCTGAAATCTATATGGAAAAAATCAAGGCAAAAGGTCACGTGTTGGATTTAAAAGATTAACTTTCCCCTTTCAGAAAACTTGCAGAAAGGAGAGGAAAATGTAGAAGAAGAAAATATTAAGGCTAAATGGTTGAGGAAAAGATGGGTGAATGAGAGTGAAGTAGGAAAAGAGAATCGGAGACAGAGACAGAGACTGAGGAGGGGGTGAAAAAATATATGATCAAGAAGGACAAATTGTTTTACAGCCACAAACAGGGTCAGACACGAACTGGTAATTACACCGCTGCTGTGTTCGTGTACACGTGTGTGTGTTTAGCTGCAGTCAGCTGGCTGCTAACAGCAGGTTTGTGGTGCAGCAGATGTCAGCTGGAGAGCCGCGGGCGACAGATGCATCTATTGTGTGGAACAATTTGAGTTTCCTGAGAGTGGAAGAGGCTCTGAAAAAGTGACACACTTTTGGAAAGTGACGACATTTCATTCAAACCTCCTTTTCTTCAAAGGATTGTTTGAAGATCGCAGTTAGAAACTGTTTAGGCTAATGTTAAAGTCGGGGGTAAGACTTGTGGTTATCATCATGTTATTGAGAGCCGTGATGACCAAAGAAGTGTTTTGGTTTTTCTGTCCTGTAAGTACAGAGGAATGTGAGGAGTGTAAACCTATTTATTAGAAGTAGTTTCTAATCTTCACTGTGTTGAAATGTGTGTTTCTGTTGTGTGTGTTTTATTGTTTCTTGTGTGTGTTCAAGATTCAAGAGGTTTATTGTCATGTGCACAAAAAAAATAGCAGTTAAGACCATACCATGAAATCTCCCTTACTAACAACAATATATTAAAAAAAAAGAAAAAAGAGAGAGAACAAAAACTATAAAAACAGTGTGCAGGAGAAATACGTAAATGAAAAGATTCAAATCTAAGTTCTGAAAAGTTCCGTGCCTTATGCTGCAGATACAGTCAGTGGGAGTGATGGGGAAGTGAGGCAGTGTTATACGAACTGTTATGAGTCTGATGGCTTGAGGGTAGAAACTGTCTTGTTGTTCATCCTTATTATATGCCATTTTGAGATGTTGTAACAATCTTTAATGCGGTTGTAATTGATAATTTTATGATGAATGTGAGTTAAATGGCAAAAAACAATGTTACAACGTGAAGAGAGGCCCTGTTCAGACCTTGCATTAACATCTGTGCTGGGCAATCCAATCTCAAGTGGCTAGCTTGTCTCTTCATGTGTCCCCAGCCAGCTCTTTGGATCTGATCTCAGTTTTGCGCCCTGTATGCAAATAATCCCCAGCATCATTTGTACAGCAGTAGAATATTGTAACATGTGCTTCTCCAATGGATTTTTGTCTTAGTGATACATCTTATTATCAGGTAGTGATACATCTGCTTTATGGAGCTGGAGTTACTGATTAAAGCTGATTTGTTCCTTCTCACAGCTATCATAACATCGATTTAAAAAAAAAATGCTCTATAAATCCTGTACACAGCCCGCTCAGCACCAAACAGCAGCTAGTCAGTTGTGGTCAGTCTATATGTGTAATCAAATAATTGCAACTGGGACTAAGCAGCTAAATAAATACTAAACAACAGGTACTCTTACTGAAATCATTCCAACAGAAAAGAGATAAGACGTCTGAGTAGACGCCATGTAGGAGGCAGAAGGGGGGAGAATCGAGGGAATGCATTTCGGATCAGTCACAGCTGTTGTTGTTCATGTGTAGCTACAGTACATCTCTGGGGAGATGCACGTCAAGAACGTCCGTAGAACACCTATGCTGTAGATCTAAATAAATCTGCCTTAAGTGGTGGACCCAGTGGATCATTTTGCAGCTGATGAGAAAGCCGTTTCCCTCAGAAGTTGGTGGAGACCAAACACAGAGATAAAAGAAAGTGAATATCTGACTTCTATTCATCAGGTGGACACAAGTGAATCATAATGCTGCTCCAGAGTTAGTGGAGGTGTAAACCCACAACTGTTTGGCAACTAGGTCACCATATCAACTTAAATGTTGCTTTGTCTACTTTGTCACGGTTGCTTATAATGTTCTGTTATCTCTCAAATCCCAGTTGCCAAAAAAAGCTTCAAAACTGCAAAAACAGTCTTTATAAAATTAAGAAGTTGCAATATATATATATATATATATTTATATATATATATATATATATTCTTGCCAGTGTTGAAATTGGTTGAAATAAAACTTTACTTTTATAAATATGTGAGATCTATTCTAACTTTTATCTTCTTACTTCTTATTATAACTGATAATTGCATATTTTGACATTTTCACATTTAATTTCTTTCTTCCTACATTTAAATCTTCTTTCTCTGGCTGGGTTTAAATAATATGTCATTATTATAACTTGAAGTGATGAAAAAAGCCTGAATAAGACCGAATATAAAATGAGCTGTAACGCTGTGCAGCTGCTTCAGTGATTAGTTTGTGTGTGTGTGTGTGTTTGAGTCATTGTCATTCAAAGCAGCATGAGCCTCAGTAGGAGGTTAAAGGTCACCATCTGGAGTGTGCAGCGCACCCACACACATACTCATACACGCTTCCCATTTATTTGCTCTGCAATACAAATGTGATACAGCTCTCTATCCCTCTGTGTGTGTGTTAGGATCAATCAGTGTGTGCCAGGACCTTCTGTGGTGCAGGTAGAGAGTGTGTATCCACCGACAGAGGAGAACCGGTCTGTCGCTGTTTACAGGTAAAGTTAATGAACATCTTTTATTTTTAGCTGTTTCCTGTCATTCAACAATTTCAGCATTTAGATTTCATTTTATGAACATATGTACAGCAGTCAGCCAAAACATTATGACGAGTTGTAGATGAAGTGACTAATTATCTGGTTATCATGGCACCTGATACACTAGGTAGCAAGTGAACATTGTTTCCTAAAGTTGTTGTTTGAATCAGGAAAAATGGGCAAGTAGAAGAGTTTTAGCAACTTCAACAAAATCTGCACTGTTATGGCTAGACAGCTGGGTTTCAAAGTTTTCCTGCTCTTTCTTTGCAGCAGTGTGACGCCTCAGAGCACTGGGTGTGTGGCAGCAACAGCAAATCCTACAGGAATCACTGCGAGCTGCACAGAGACGCCTGCATCACCCAGACCAAGATACATGTGGAGCACAGTGGACACTGTCTGGGTCAGTACACTCACACACCTACACTGTGTGCACGTTGTGTGTACAAGTTGTGACGGACGCCTGTGTGTGTTTCTTTTTTTGCAGAGAAACCAGCAAAGACAGACATAAGCCCCAGTAAGTCAGATTTACAGATTTACACCTAAATCAGCAAATTCATATTTTGAGAGCTTAAACTGCAGCCGTGTTGATGTTTTCTGTTTGTGGTGCTTGTAGTTGTGTGCTTCCTGTCAGATCGTGATTGGCTGAGAGAGAGGGTGATTCAGTGGATTCAGAGAGAAGTGGAATCAGAGCAGGTGGCGTCAAATGCATCGTCAGCCAGCGTCCTTCTGCAAACCTACTTTAAGGTCGAACCTTGATGGCAATACTCTAAAGCTCTTAAAACTACTGTGTAGTCGATTGCTTAATGCTTAAGCAGTTCTAAAGATTTATTATAATGATTAGGATTAATATTTGATGATTTTGAAATTATGCCTCACAGTTAAAATTTCCGCCTTTAATTATCACAGCTTTTGGTGTTTAATTCATTAATGAGACCACTTCAATCTCCTGTCTGGCCTCGACTTCTGCTTACTAACATTTACAAGTGAACTAATGAATAAACATTTATTAAATTACACACAGAGTATCCTACTAGGTGCTCATATGTGTTCAAAATGAAAAACTGTAGAGAGAATAAGGTAGTAAATGTGGCAGTAAGAGCTGCTTTTACTACAATTTTAAATCCAGTAGGTAGCAAAAATTGGAATTCTAATGTAGCTCTAAATGTAGGTAAATGTCACTAACAAGTACCAACAAGTCATAAGGTTTGCACTTTCAAATGTTAGTAAGGCATTCATAAAGTAGATTTAACTGCTAATAAGGCATTAGCAAAAGTTAGTTACCAGGATTTCTTATTGTCTTATAATGATCTATAACTGTTAAGTATTAATAAATCCATTAATTAAAGCTTTATACATTGTGTTTAATCTGACTACATAGCATATTATGGATTTCTGTGTGTTACAGACGTATGATGACGGGGATTCACAGCTCGATTCCAAAGAGTTCCTCTACTTCCTGAAACATAATGAGACAGCCCTCAACATCACGTACTCTAATACTCTGGAGACTAACCTGCTACTCAGGTACGAAATCAGCTGTGGAATTGATTGATTTTAAATGCTGCGTTTTGCTTTTCTACTATTCAGCTCCTCAAACTGAGATGTGCAAAATCTCAAAGGTTCAGTCAGTGGTTTAAACAATAACCATTTACCAACAGCCACAAGCAACTGTGGATTTAAAATCTGATTTCAGAAATAAAAAATGTCAGTTTTCTGGTTAATAATAAACATTTCCTGTGTCTCTCTTCATCTCTCAGGTCTCTGTGTGTCGATGCTTTGATAGAGCTGTCAGATGAAAATGCCGACTGGAAGCTGAGTTTAACTGAGTTCATCAACTGTCTGTCTCCCACCTACCACCCACCAGAGAGAAGTAACGACACATGCACTCAAATATTCCTTGTGATGAAGAAGTCACATTTTAACCAATTTAGACTTGCAATTTTATTTTATTTTTTGTTGTTTCCTTCTGTGACTTAATTGAAGGAAGTCAGTCATTATAATTTGTGCGCTTGTCTTTTCATAGAGTGTGCTCTGGGGGATGAAGTCTTTGAGGATGGAGCTGAAACTCAGATGGAGTGCAACAAGTGTGTGTGTGCCTGTGGAAACTGGGTCTGCACTGCTTTGACCTGCAATGGTGAGAGTCCACGAAGACGCTTTAGATTATTGTAGTTTATGTTGTGTATCTTTTCAACACAGTCATCTGTATTTCAGGAGAGCATCACATAGAGGAGGACATTCAAGAAGGAGGAGAGGAAGAAGAAATGACAGAGGAGGAGTGGAGCAGGAGAGTGGCTGAGCTCAACGCCTTACAGGTGAAACTAATAATATTGTCATTTAATATGACTTGAATTAGTAATCAAAGATCGCATTGCTTTACAGAAAAGTTGTTTTGAAAAATGTAGACCAGAGTAACACAATACACATCACCATTTTATTTTTATAAAGCAGAATGCAACATAATTTAACAAATACATGTGATTTGATTATGTGATTTGAAGCCTCTGCATGTTCATTTTAAATATAAAACTAATTCTTCCTGGAGGCAATCCTTCCTGCTTTTTTAAGTGAATTGGATACTGTAAAGGTGAGGTCAGTGAATGCATCTTTACCTGTTCTTCCAGGAGACCTTCAACATGGAAACCTGAGGCCACGCCCACTTCACCTACACCAGTTAGCATCTGAGTTAAATTTTTATATAAGGGGAATTTCTCACAACTTTAGTTTTATATTATCAGCAGCTGTTATTACCATTAAGTTGGCAGAGTTTAACCACATCATATTTTATTGAACTGCTACCTGAGCAGCTATGTATGAACCAACATTTCTCTACTCCGTATTTTGCTTTTTTGTACTTCATGTATGCGTTTGCATGTGTTTTATTTTATTTTATAGTTTTAATTTCCTTTTACGCGGGTGCAGAACATACAGCATACATCCCAGTTGGGCATTTGCTTTAGTTTTTGCAGTGTGGTCAAGAGCAACTCTTTAGCCCAGACACGGATGATAGCCTTCACAACCTGCCTTCATTGTCAGTAATTCCTTAGTGTCCATTTGGCGTGTTCGTCAAATGAAAGTAGTCTTAATTGATTTTATTAATTAAAATTGTCTTTGAATTGTCTTTGAAGTCAGATTAAATCATACTTTCCTCATGAATGAGATGCTGTTACTGAAGTGTGTGTTGTGAAGTTGGTGTGAATTTCATTTGTTATACTGCTACAGAAACATTACTGTGTAATAAAACCCAAAAACTACCAAATGAAAACTTGGTCCATGAATTTTATAAATGTATTTATTGTTTAACACAGTTTATATGAAGAATCTCTGAGGGATTTTCAGAGTAAGACAACAAATAAAAAACATGTTAAATGGAGACCTTACAGAGGGTGAAAGCAAAGTCAAAATTCCCCAAACTGGTGAAATGTTCAAATTATTTCGAGAGAGTATATCTAAATATTTTCAATGATTCATCAATAAGGTCTCCAGACAGGCTCCTCCCCTCTCAGGGAAAGACACGCCCCTTCTAGATAGTTGGTCTGTGTTTGCGGGACAACATTGCGATCCTCCCCTGCAGTTTGGAGCGGTTGGTTCGGCCCATAGTAAAAGCTGCTGCCCGGCTGGAACGGACCATTGTGGGTCAATGGAGGGGGAGGAGAAGACAGGTAGGAGCTGTATGCAGGAGGCTGGGAGGAGTAAGGCAGGGCAGGTAGGTGATGCATTCTGGGAGTTGGAGCGAAGGAGGAGGTCAGGGAGGTCACCTGGCTCAGAAACGACGGCTCGTCTCTCCACAGAGAGGAGGAGAAAGATCGGCAATCTGAAGAGAGACGTCAGAGTTTATAACAGACCTTTCAACTACTTCTCATGGTCTTCCTCAGCAAATATGCAAATTAAGTTGTACAGTTTAAAAAACATCCCTCCACTCATACCTGACGAGGTGGTGGTGTTGCTGCTGGAAGGCCTGAGCAGTCCTGGCTTCACCTCCTTCTGTCTCTGCCCTGAAAGAAAAAGAACATGAAATAAATGTCAGCTCTGATAATCCCACATCGAAACCAAAACATATTTCGCCCAGGTGTCTACTGACGTCTCGGCAGCCGTGGTCCGTCCACAGTAATCTTGATGGCTCTGTGCAGGGTGGCGATCTGAGGCGGCGAGGTCAGCACGTTTATTGACAGGGTGAAACTCTTCCCTGAAGGAGAGAAATAACACATTTTTCATGGCCTCTGCATTAATACAATCACATTTTTCATATTCATGTTCAACACTTGATGGCTTTATACTGGGAGCAAATGACAAGATAAGGATTCCGGCCTCTAACTCTTACCTTATTAAAATCATATTGTAGGAATAAGCCTCTGTTACATGATGTTTATGCAAATAAATTCTGTTAAAAGTATGTCGGCTTACCTCTGCCGCTGCGTCCTATGAACCGCAGGTCGTTGAAGTGGGCGTAACCTTGCTTCATGGTTGCTGTGGCGTTGCGTAGCTCGGCGCTGCTGTTGTCGTCATTGCCAGCCATCACTGTCACAACCACTCCATCCGGCACGTCATTGTCCAAGGCAACCACCTGGACGATAGAGGAATAATAAGACTGATCCTGAACAGATCAAGGTGTCTTTTTTGTCTCCCTCGGGAGAAGTATGTCTTGGGGGTTGGGAGCTTGAATCTGAGAAAGTGGAAACAAGCCTGGAAGACTAAACCTTGAAATTCAATTCAATTCAATTTTATTTAATAGCATCAGTAACAATGCATATTGTCTCAAGACGCTTCACAAAATCTGATATGCAGCCCGGCCTGAAACCCCCAAAGCAAGCATGAAGGTGACAGTGGCATGGAAAAACTCCCTTTTAACAGGAAGAAGAAGATGGAGGAGAACAGGATGACCTCTGACATTGAATTGAAAATACAGTTGAAAAGATACATGGATAGATTGATTACTCACGGTGAAGGCTCTCGGCAGGGTCTTGTTGCACCTCCAGTGCTGCGGCAGGCTGCTGCAGAGGAAGTTTGGACTGTCAGTCTGTATCAGACCTTTGGCCGGCGCTGCACTGCGCTGGTGGATGGACCTCACCTCCTGGTCATGCAGTTGATGGTTGCTGGACGATGGTGTTGGTCGACTCTTCACAGGATCTGGACGACAGAGAGACAGAAATATTTTATAAATATTTTATGTAACAAAACTCCAAAAAGTCTGAAGCGATGATGTCAACTGGTGTATATTAAATTTATAGTCAAGTCATATCAAACTATATCAGGCTAGCACTAATCTTGTTAATTTAAGCAAATTAATTTTAACTATTGTTTATCTTCTTTGGCTCTAATTATCAGCTACTAAACTCAATGAATAAATCTACTAACTAGTTTTTGTTTGCTGTCAAGTGTGTTATCACTTCCTCTTAATATTTTCTCAAAATATAAACGTTTTTATATATTTCAACAACTCTCTTTAAAGGGGGCGTCTTTTACCTGGAAGTGTTACAAACTACATCTACCAGAACGACACACTTCCGGGGTCTCGTACGTCATCAAATCGCGACGAAAACAGAACATAACAAAAAATACAACACTCGTAGCCGGAGTGGCGTGCACCTGAGAGACTTTGGTGAGAGTTTTGACTTGTTTTTAGCTTTTTCTCCGCGTCTTCGGTTCTCCTCTCCCCTCCTCCTGCGCGTCTGTCACCATTTTAGTTTTCTGTATTGTGTTTTATTCACCGCAGTGTTTGAATAGGAGGGAACTGCGCTGTATTGTCTCTCAGATTTGACTGCCGGAGGGGAAGTTACTGCGGTCAAACCACCTGTTCAACTGTGAGTGTATGGTTGTGTTGCCAGGTTGGTGTGTGTGTATATGTGTGTGTGTGTGTCGACGGTGTGCTTTTTCGCCTCATATATATTCTGCTATCTTGTTAGTTTAAGCTCTTTGATGTGCTTCTGTTCTGCTCAGTCATGTAGTTTTGTTCAGGGTGAAATAACCCCTATACTATAGACTAGTTTAGTATATTTAACACACCAGCACTGTTTAAATGCACTATAACCTGTAACCACTAGAGCAAAGAAAGCTCATGTTTATTGTTTCCTCTGCTACACCAGCAGTTAGACAATTATATTTGTGTACTCTGTGTATGTAGGGAGAGATGTAGCACACCAGGGCCACTACAAACTGGAGTCTAATGGGAGCTGATGTAATGTCAAATTTAATAAACACCACTTTTCATACTTTCGTACAACCTTAAATGATATGAAAACCCAAATGTTTTCACTGAAAAGCAGACAATTTAGTGCCCATTGAACAACCTAATGATTATAGTTGTTAATGGTTTTGCTTTTCCGTTCCCAGACCTTGAAATAAAATGTTTTTGTTTTTTTTCCCCATGTGCAGCCTCCTTACTGTGATATAATATTTTGCAGTTTTGCAGAACTCACCTCCCTCTGGGATCAATAAAGGACTGTCTGATCTTATTTTGGCACCACTGTCTTCCGCTATTGTGACTAAAATCTTAACAATCAGTTTAGTCTGTCACTGTGTTCACCTCCGATTTAGTGCTGAATTAGTTTTGACTAGTTAAGATTTACTTTATTTATATCGCACTTTTGAAACAACAAGTTACAAAGTGCTTCATGTAAAAGGCTCAGAAAACAAATTTTTGTTACTCTTTTTACCACCGTCCTTTATTGTTTAAAATGCAGTAAAGGATGGCGGTAAAAGAATGATGCAAGGAAATAAAATGGATCATAAATCCACAAACCCATTAGCAGGCCACAATAATGAAACAATATGAGCATGTTAAGCTAAGAAAAGGCTTGCCTGTATAAACAAGTTTCGAAAAGCCGCGTAAAGCAGTCCAGGGAGTCGACAGTCCTAATATTATTAGGAAGTTCATTCCACTGGGTCGGGCCCAGCAAAGCAAAAGCACGATCACCTTTAGTTTTAAATGTAGAACTTTAAAGATTGTACCTGAGATCAAATTCTTTTTATAAAAGATTTTTTACCTTATTTCATATGCTGATAGATCCAGTTGCATGTGGTTGTGTGATAACTATAAAAATTAATTCTTCTTCTCTTAGTTTAATTCAGTTATAAGTCTTTAAGACGTTATATTGTTGTAAAGCCACACACACGACCAGTGTCTATGCGTTACATGAACTTTTCCTGGACTATTACCTAATTAATACTCACTGCTGTGCACATTTGTCCACTGCTTGTCTCTTTTTGGATATCATGCCCAATCTGTACAGCTCCTTTGCCCCCTGAATTTGACAAATTCATTGTATGCCCCAATATATGCTTATATGTGGCAATTAATTTGACTCTGTCTGTCTTTAGGTGTGTGTGGTTATGAGCAGTCCCATGGCTGGCTCTACTGCCTCTAGTTCTAAAGACCGTCCAGCTTCCAGGACCAGCTTCATCCCAGAGCTACAGAGCATGATGTAAGACACTCACACACATATATACACACATATACACCGACAAACACATACAGAGAAGGAGTCTCACCCCAGTACAGCATTGGGCTGGTGCCGCTGAACAGGCTGTTTGAAGCCATTGAAACCTGTTTAACAAATGACAGAGCCACAAGTATTTTGTTTAATCACACTTTGCAAATCCAAACACAGATGTCTTAAAACCATGCAAAGCCTTGCCCTTTCTCCGGTTAGGTAATGCACACATTCCAAATCATATTAATCACCTGTTAAATTACCAGAATATAACCTTAAGAGAGATTCGGTGTGATATAAAACAAACAATTAGACCTGATCAGATGGAAACGTTGCACAATGAAAATAAGTCGCATTGAGAGTGTGGACTGGTGACCAGTCAAGTCTACATAAAATGAGCGCCTATAGATGGAACAAAAAAATCCTCCTAACATTGTCACAATCAGCAGTCTGCATTAAAAGACAAGTTTCACCGTCTTTGCAGCAGACTTGAAATCAATAATTTGTCAATGAGAAGATCAACAGAACATTAATCAGCAACTTTTTTGACAGACAGATATCAGTTTTAGGCCACAATGAGCTAATATGACACGATATCCAGCTTCTTAATTATAAGTCTTTTGTTGTTTTTCATTGCCTTAAAGATCATAAATTGAATATCTTCTGGTTTTAGACTGTTAGTCACACCAAACAAACATTGAGAAGAACTTATGACCTGGATTGTTCTCTGGTATTAAATAGCCCAGCAAAGACTGGCAGTTCATTATTAAATATTGGCAGATGTTCAAAAATAATCACAAGAAAAAATAGTCACTGAAACATGATCAGACTGTATATCCACTACATGTATAGTCTGATTTGACTATAGATTTATTTATCTGGTCAAAAAAAAAAAACAAACTTCTTTTCTTCTAAAGAAGCCACATGCGTACTGTGGGTTTCATGAGTGTGTGTTCTGAGGTACTCACCTTGTGTGGGCCGCAGAGAGATGTGTTGTCAGTGGTCAGAGAAGCCGAAACCCAGCTAAACCCCAAAACCTAAAACCAGAGCTCAGACTGGAGCAAACCTCCGAACCTGAGGATCGCCCGCCCACAACACCAGACCAAAGCCAGTGTTACCTGTGTGACTGATGGCTGCAGACAGCCAATCAAAGGAGGGTGGGGTAGGGGGCTGGTGGGAGGAGGTGGGGTGACTGTCAGTTGTATGACAGAAGAAATGAGAGAAGGAACGAGCTTCAGGATGTGGGTTTAGGTTAGTTTGCCATCGTGGAAGTGGCTGGATGCAAATTGAGGTTTGACCAAATTGTGGTTTAAGTGTATGTGTGGCCTGTTGACCTCAGCGTGTGTATATGTATATGTATCTAAAAACAAGCAGTCCTTCCTACAGTCACCAGAAACCATCTACACAAATCTGGTATAACTTGCAGCTCTTGGAGTTATGACATTATTTATTCTAGTCTCTTGCAAAACGAGGTTTACCCATCCACTCATATTTAATCAAATTCACTCATTACAATGTGATCTGAGAAAAGGCAGAATAAGCTCCGATAGCAGAGTCGACAGAAACATGTGGTGCAGAATCATTACAGCAGAGAGCAGTTAGCACCACACCTGCTAATCTCTCAAGCACTCATTAAGAATACTTAATGAGCTTAGCTTTGTATGAATTAGCAGCTCATTAGTGCCTGCAGTTAAACAACATTCACAGTTTTAGAGGATTCACTCAGCGCTCTGCTTGACTCTAATTCATTCGTGTTTGAATTACAGGTTCGCTCTGGGAGACGCTCGCAGGCCTCTGCATGAGACGGCAGCTCTGGTGGAGGACATTGTACACACACAGCTGATTACCATGGTAACATAAACCCTCTTAATGTTGAACTGGCAGTATAAACCTAGCCAGACTCAATTACTATCCCAATATGAGACTGGTAACACTTTTATTATGGGGTGTATTTCAACTGAAACAGAGAAAAAAATACCTCTGCACACAATTGGACTGTCCTACAACCAGTCAGAGCCATTTGATTGTAAACAAATTTGCTGAGATGACATATATGACTATGCCCAAACAATTGAATTGGTCTGACAGGTCTTTTCTGGAGCATAATCAGTTCTCAACATAGAGACTCCAAACCAGCTTTCTGCCACAGAAACTTTGAGGGCAGGGAAGATACACCAGATTTGTTGGTCATAATGCCACACACACTGGGACAGGCACCCTGCAGCTAGTGCGAGAGTATGAAAGGACATCAAGGACACTCACAAGTGGCTCTAAACAAGTTGTGTTATTGTCTTATTTCTGAACCACAAGAAATCTGATTTAAGCGCTGTGATTTGATCGGTTCATTTATCAGCTGCATCAAGCCTGCGAGGGGGCGTCTCTTCGTGGTTCCAGGGTCATTTCAGCTGAAGACATCTTGTTCCAAATGAGGAGAGACAAGGTACGCAAAAAATGCACAAAACAGTAGTGTTTTGAAAGCTTTCTCTCAGTGATGTTGTTTGAATCCCATCACATTTGTTCTTCTCTCTCTCTACCCCTGTCTCTTGACCAGAGGAAGGTGGCGAGATTATTAAAATACCTCCAGTTTCGAGATTATAAATCCAAAATACTCAAAACGCTAGAGGATGACGACACGCAGGAGCCAGGTAAACATGTTGAGAAGTTTTAATTGGAGAGAAAAATGTAACTTCAAAATGTTGTGTCAACACATATTCAAGACGCAAATGTCAGAATAATATGAACTGAAACCACTGAGGTTTTGATTTGTCTTTAATTTAGAAAAAGGTGCTGCTGTTGCCGGTGGTAACCAGCGGAGGCAGCGATTGGCGCAGGACTTCCTGGTGTGGATGGATCAGACGGGTGAACTCCTGTCGTTAGCTGAGCGACAAGAAGTAGACCCGGTCAAACAGGAAAGGATGGAGGTCAGAGATTAATCATGAGATTATTGTTAAGACTGGCAGACGTGCAGATGAGACTGTATTTAAATTTAGTGGATGTTTGATGATTAATTCCCGCGTCTGTGCATCTTCAGCGTTTAGAGCGTCAGACTCGGACGATGGACCAGGCTCAGTACTCTGAGTTCTGTGAGAGTCGACAGCTCAGCTTTGGTAAGATTATAAACTATTTACTCTCTTGGTCTGATCACCCTAATTTCAGGATGACGTACACTGATCAGCCATGACATTACGACCATTGGTAGATGAAATGAAAAACACTGATTATCTGGTTCTCTGGTATATCAGGCAGAAAGTGTACATTTTGTTGTTAAAGACAATGTGTCAGAAGCAGAAAAAATGGACATGTGGAATGATTTGATCGTCTTTGATGGTGGGCCAGATTTTGATGGTTAGACTTCAGCTCTAGTGAAGTGTTCTTAGTCTGCAGTGTCTGTACCTGTCAAAAGAAGTGAACTTTGCTTTGCTGAGTTGCCTGTAAGCATTGTTGCAGACCCCTTTCTGCAGGATAACGCTCCCTGCCACAAAACAAAACTGGTTTAGGAATAGTCTGAGGAATAAAACAAGGAGTTCAAGGCGTTGACTTGGCCTCCAAATTTCCCGGATCTCAGTCCAATCCAGCGTACGTGGGATGTGCTGGACGAAGAAGTCTGATCCATAGAGGCTCCAAACTGTGACTCGCA
The DNA here is from genome assembly GCA_030220025.1 of Chelon auratus. Classification (NCBI taxonomy): domain Eukaryota; kingdom Metazoa; phylum Chordata; class Actinopteri; order Mugiliformes; family Mugilidae; genus Chelon; species Chelon auratus. The sequence continues at coordinate 40,201 of JASGAT010376107.1, read as the reverse complement.
GGAAACAATCTGATGCTAACGTCTTGATACCAGATACCACAGCACACCTTCAGAGGTCTAGAGGTGTCCATGTCTTCATGGGTCAGGACTGTTCTGGCAGCAAAAGGCGGACCTACACAATATTGTCATAATGGTCCTAATGTTATGGCCGATCAGTATAAACTATTATTATGATTAGCATTTCAGTTGTCTGTAATTGACTCATTGTTTCAGTGTAGATTGTTTTTTTTTTTTTTCACTTATCAGAATTGTAAGCAGATAATTGTTTGATCAGCTACTTCAGTTCTGTGGCCACTGGACTGATTTCAGGACCTGACGTTGGGAGCCCGTATGCTCGTTTAAGCACTGACTGCACTCTGATCTCTTTCCTTTGTGTTGCTTTTGTGTGTTTGTGCTATGTGCTGTCAACCTTCCTGTATTGTGTCAACGTTATCACAGCTAAGAAAGCGTCAAAGTTTCGGGACTGGCTGGACTGCAGCAGCCTGGAGCTGAAACCCAACAGCATCGCCATGGAGATCCTGTCGTACCTGGCCTATGAGACGGTTGCCCAGGTAACATGTCAAAGCGTGATGTTGCTTCCACGTGTGATTCTTATTCGTTTTATTTTGTTCTTATAAAAGTGTCTGTGCTGTTTCTTTCATTCTCCAGATCGTGGATTTGTCTCTGTTGGTAAAACAGGAAATGACAGCGAAGACTAATCCGATTAGTCACGTGATCTCTGCCAGCTACATCCACTACAGCACACACACCGAGGTCATTTCCTCACATTTTCAGTCACTAAATCCAGAGTACTGTTGTTATGGTTCCACTAAAACACACCTCTCTTTTCTCCAGCAGGTGAAGAAGGATCCAGACTCACCTGAGGCCACTCCTCCCTCCACTCCAGGGTCCTCACACTCGTCAAAGCCCCTCATGCAGGGTAACGGCAGTCTGGATGGCCGGGCGAGACAGAGGAAACGTAAAAAGGTGTGTGCACATCAGCTGCAGCTGCTCTTTTTGGTTGTTTTTCATTTCAGCTGATGTCACACTAAGCTTATTATGCATGACAGATGTTAATGGCAGCCTTCATTAAAACATAATTCACTGATTGTTTAAATGGGTCAGGAGGTTGGCCTGGAGGATCAACTTGACTAGCTGTCAGATATTATTCNAAAAAAAAAAAAAAAAAAGCTTTTCTACACTTTTTATTTATACTCAACTTCTCACCAAATTTGAACACATGTTACAGGATGTGAAATCCTTCTCAGTATTTTGCAGAGTCCAGACTGAAATATTGGAAAGCACAGGATGCTTGAATGATATAATCATAGTATACCAACCTTGGTGATCATTGACTTTTTGTTCAGCATTTGCCTGGTGTTTTATGACATTCTCGTCAGCTTCAGTGCTACATTGTGACTTGCGTTTGAAAATTGAGGATGCTAACACCTTAAACTTTATCATTGTTGCCATAGAACCAGATAAACCAGACGCTCTAACTTACGCTAACATACATGCCCTGGTTGTCCTCTGTTGTGTGTATCAGTAAAGTATTATGTGTTTCAGAGCTGCCCAGCGACAGTGGAGCCTCCCAGCGGAGCCATCCAGCCCTGTCACATCAGAGAGGCTATTAGAAGATACAACTACAGACACACAGTATGTACATGCAGAGATGAAAAGACCTGTTTCTGCACACTGATCAATAAACTGTACTCAGTTTTTTTTTTAAGGCTAGCTTTGCATAGTCTTATTTACTTATAGGTTACCGATCGATTTAATCAACCCTCCTCTTTGTGAAATCAGCCTCTGTTTCTGCAAAAATGGCCCACAACTTAAAAAATTCAAATTAGAAACACAACATATTTTATGTTTTATCTAACGTTTGCCTAAAATGAGGACTGTGGAGAGTTATGAATGCTTCAAAGCTTGCAAAAAACACGGGGAAGCTGCTGCATGTTGCCCTTTTTAAAAAAAGATGTGGCAGTTAACGAGGATTTACATTTGCAAACAACCGGTCCTCATCCTTGAAAGCCTTTTCTCTTTTTAAATAAAAAAACATTGTTTGAAAACTCCTCCACTGAAACATAAATGTCTGGGCATTCCTGCTCGTCACGCTCAAACAGAAGCCAATTATACGTGCGGTTAACTGCCCATCACAGGTGAATGGTGGCGCTCAGAAGCTTCTCCGTGTTTTGTTTCCCCAAGCTTAGCCTCGACTGTCTTACAGTATGAAACGGTCACAAATGGGGCTTTGCCGCTTTCAAATGTGGTTGTTTTTACTGTTTTCAGAGAGAAATCCAGAGTTCACTAGTTCTGACATGTTTGTGGACATGTTAAGAAAATAGCAGAGGTGATAGGATTAAGTTAATATATAAAGTGGAAGTTATATCGTGCCCGAGGAAAATAGTATTTAATCCGTAGACAACAGATGCCTAGCCCTAGCAGTAGAATTTACAGCTGATGTTATGCCAAGCTGTAACCACAAATTAAACCTGAGCTAGTGTGACTTGGTACTGAATTATGTCTGATCTGTGTTTTTGACAGAGTGCTTATTGGAAGAATGGGATGGCCTTCCTCGCCTGCTGAAGACGCACCAAATTATTCAGCGCATATTCTTGTGCGTACCTGTATATAAATATTTTTTGTTCTACTGTTGTAATAAAGAATTTTCAGTAAGCTAGTGGCTAAAGATCTGAATTTGCTTTCTTATTATATATCCAAATGTCACACAAACACTGTGTCATTGTTGAAAAGAAACTTTATTGGTCACAAACACAACGGATTACTGAGCATGCTCAAAACTCAGCTTGCAACATTAAAGCGACATGAGGCGGCTTATTTGTGGCGTTCGCTGCGATAATCAGAAAATGACTGAAGGGCTCAATACAATGACTCGAAGGGAAGCAAGAGGAAATCTTAGATTCTATGAACAGTTGTCAGCTTGTTATCCATGATGAGTGTGTGTGTGTGTTGATCAGTATTTCTGAGCACTGTTTATCAGCGACTCCCGCTCCATCAGCAGCTCTCCATATCTCTGCTGAAGTTCTCGTTCTCTCTCCATCTGCCTCTCCACGTCCTCCCGCAGAGCCTGAAACACACATTGTGTCAAATACTAGTCACAGATGAGGACAATTGGCTTTTCTAGGGATATTGATCTATTTAAGCCTCGCAAGCTGAAGCTCCAGTCGAGCCACTATTTATTCAGTTGGTCAGGTAATTGTTTTGTGTGGTTTGTGATCATTTGGGCTACTTTTTTTTTTGTGTTGCCATAAAGTCTGATTATATATTTCAATAAATCTGACAAAATGGTGAGTTTAGTTGAAAAAAAAAAAAAAAGCAACAACTTTGTTAATTACATATTTATGGTGAATGACAGTGACATGCTGATGTTTATATCAATTTCTGGCAGCTCCTGACTAAATCAATGTGTGTAAAATGTCTTACCGCTTGTCTCCTGGGAATAGCAGCATCTTCTTGTTTCTTCAGCTGAGTGAAGGTCTGGAGCTCTGTGGCTGCCTGCTCCACCTAGCGGACACATTGAGTATAACACTCATTATCACAAGAACAATGTTCAATTACATAGTATTTCATACACTAATCATTCACAGCCTGTATGGGAGCTAGTTAAATATTAGCCAGCTAATTTACTTTGCGGAATTAAGATGCACTGTGTGTACAAACCTGTGCTCGTCTGAATAAAAGTAGAAAGATTTCGTTCTCAGATAAAATGCACTTCTGACCGTGCTTATGAATATCTGTTCAGTACCTGTTCCCAGAGTTCATTGTGCTGCTTCAGGAGCCCCAGCGCTCTGGACTGAAAGCCCCCCAGCAAGATCTTCAGTTTCTTCTCCAGCTTAGCTGCTCTCCGAGCCTCTGCTGTCATGTGACCACGGTTCACCTGGAGGGTCCCACAGATACAGAGGCCTCAGTGTTTGGACAGGAGCTCTCATACAGCATTTCATATTCAGGGTTGTGTTTAATAGCTGTTCATCTGTCAGTGTGCTTTCCCACCTCTAGTTTTTTCTCCAGGCTTTCAATGCGGTCTTTCTTTGATGCCAGGTTTGCTCTGGTGTACCTGTTCTGACCAGGTAGATATAACACCTGTGCAATGAGAGAGGCAGACAATATTATGAAGAGTTAAAAGGAGCAGACAGGCTAATTTGTGTTTTGCATGAAAATTAAAAACGTCAAACGTGATTAACAGGACAAAACACCTGACAGCCACATTCCAGATGACTTCATAGTTTTGGTAATGTCTCACCTGTCCGTAGCATTCCTCCCACACCTGGCTGTAGGCCTCCATGCTGAGATCACCGTGGCCCATTCCTGTCTTCACCACCTCCATTTCTGCTGCCAGTATTGCCTTTGCCTGTTTATTGACACGCAACACAAGTACACAACATCTTAACAGCCAACAAATATCACAGTCACAAAAAAACTGAGACAAGAGCAATTGGACATGACGTGTTTCATGATCAACAGTAAAGTGATGGTAACGTGTGTGTTACCTGCTCCATGTCCTCTGTGCTGATCGGCTTGTAGGGGTGTGTTTCCATGTAAGCGATGTGCGACGCGTTGTTAGATGTAGAAGTGGGACCTCTGGATTTGCCACGCTGCAGCTGACTGGCTGAGTTGGCTGACGGGTGGTGGAGACAGTCGTGGTGCAGCATGGTGATAATTTCCTGTTTGACGAGTTCCTCTGCAACTTGGAGGTCAGAGAGCGGCTCCATGGAAGCGGGACGGAGGACGGACTCGTTTACCTGCAGAGACAAATCAATATTCATCATGTCAATATATATATAAATCACTGATTTTAATTCATAACACACCTGAAAAGAAAACATTATGACACGAAAACATTCAAATAGCCAAAGTATGATAAAACCTTACCTCAGTAGGCCTGGGAAGATTTCTCTGAACAGCAGTATGTCTCAGCTTCAGCTCCTTCTCCCTTTCTGCATCCCGCAGAGCCTGACAAACACGCAAACATACACAGCGGTAAAGAAAACAGACAAAAACTGGTTGTGTCGTAAAAATGATTTTCTGCACGGGGAAAATAAACTTAAAACTGCCTGGTGTGTTTATCCAAGTTCATACCTGCTTGCGTGCCTCTACATCTGCCGAGTCCTCTACGTATCCCGTCTCGGCCTCGGTTTCTTCGAGTTCTTTCTCTGCGTTTTCGGGAAGAACAATCTCGAAATCGTTCTTCGGAACAGGAAGTGACATCAGGCCTTGTCTCAGCTGCTGCAGGTTCTCCCTTTGCTGTTGACGAAAGAGAATAACAGCATTAATCAGGCATGTGATTACTTTTCTTGGTTTGTATTGTTTAGCATTTCCGTTATCAAAACAATAGGTTTATTGTCGCAGCTGCTTCATGAGGGTTTTTCTTGGACTGATGAAATTAACGACTCAAAAACTTTCTGAAAAATTATATATTATATCATATTTATATATTATATCATATTAGTTACCAGGTGTTTAGCAAAGGCAGGGTCCGCCAGTTGCTCCTCGCTGTTAATATTCAGTTTGTCTCTCAGCGGCGTCCGGACGGGGGTCAAACCTGGGGTCCCTGCCACACGTGGCGTCATCCCTCCTACGGCTTGAGGTGTCATCATGCCTTCTGCCCCCTGACCAGGTCCAGGAGTTCTGGTGGAAATGACCAAACTTGTTAACATTTACTGCAGCGTAATAAATGCCATTAGTTACTTGGTGAGAAATGTTCTTTCTCTGCAGTTTCTCAGCACCAGCAATGGTAGAGAGAGCCTGGAATCATGACACAAATGTAAGCAGGAGATGATGACAAAATCAGATAAAGGAAAAGTAATCACCTTGTAGAGGACAAACTGAGGCTTGAGCACACTAATAAATGATTTTCCTTTAAACTAAATAGGGCAATACACCAAATCTGTTAAGGCATGGACACACAGCAGCAGTGGAATGAGAGCAACATGTGTATCTCTGAATTTCATCACCTCCTGACTAAATTCCAAATAAATAGGATTAAGCAGTTAACATAACTGCCTTCTAGTGTATACAAATTTCACTCAACCATGCTGCTACTCTTCTGTCCAGCGCCACATAAATTCTGCCCACGTGATTTAAATTGCCAGGTAGATAACTGTCGGAGCGTAAACAGTTCCCAAAGAGTGACTCCAGACCAACTTTCCTCCACCACAACATTTGTGAGCAGGAGAAGTTGAGCCAGCTTCCAGCCTAGTTGTTCTTTTCAGTATTTACAAAATGTAAAAGGGTAACAGCCTCTGCTTTTTGTCAGTTACACATGCCCTCTTCCCTGGTTGTATAGTTTTAATACAGAAGACTACTTTTGTTGGTTTGTTTTAAATGCATGCTATGACAGCAAATCATGGATCACAGCGTAAATAAGAAGCTGTATTACCGGAGTATAGCTTTGTTACCTGAACGGCGTACTGAGGACAGTGTTGGGTGTTTGTATCTGCTGACGCTGAGGTGTCACTCCACTGAAGTCGCTCTCGTGCAGAGGAGTGTTGAGGCCTCCCTTCAGGGGGGTGTCGATGTTGGTCAGAGCCATTAGGTTCTGGGCTTCCTGAAAATACAAACACACAGGTGAATACGACCAGTAGACATTTTTTGACAAAGAACAGAAATCAGTACTTTGTACAGTGATGTTTTTACTCACAATCTTATAGATATTTCAATGTAAATACAATTACAAGTATGCAAATGCACATGCTAATAATAATAATAATAATAATAATAATGCCAAAAGGTACTTCATTTATTTGATTCATCAACAGAAAAAAAATCAATATTCAGCTATTTCTTTATTGGCTTATCAGTTTTCTATTGGCTCTGCTAACTACTGATGGGTAATTCAATCAATTACTTGATTAACCTTTTGTGGTCGTGACAGGCTGGTAATTGTTAGCTGCATCCCAAAACATAGCAAGTCAAATAAAACCAAGCATCCAGAAATCTGGTTCCATACTGTCCTTTTTATATCGTGTACGTTAAATATCATTTCCTTTTTTTTATATATAGTGGCTACTACCATTGTACCTGCAAGAAGGCAAAGTGTGCAGAAAGGTCTGAGACTATGATGGAAGTCTAATTTCACGATGAACTTAGCTATCAATAATAAAGGCAAAGTTAGGATAGCATACCAATAATGACACATGCCAATCATTATGAAATACCATAAAAAATAAAGTTGGGTGTTTATTTTTTACCTGCAGTATTCTGTCCTGTACAGCAGGGGTGCGTGGGGTCCGTAGCCCCGTTGCCATGGTATTAGTGACGCTGTACTCCGAAAGAAGGGTGGAGGAGGCGGAGTTACCACTTTCGCTCTCCTCAGCAGTTTGACGGGCAACCTCACTGGCAACACCCAGTTTGACAACTTCCTCTAACTCAGCATCACTGATCTGAGAACAGATTAAATACGGCATTTGTTAACAATGTAAAATAAAGCACGAGTCAAGAACAACTGGATTCGTTGTCTAAGAGATGTATTAGACATCAAAGTTACCTGTGGTGCAGGTAACACCAGCTTGGAGCGTTTCTTGGTGAACTCAGCCACTCCACTGGTTTGCAGGATGGCAGACGGCAGATCGCTCTCCTTCTTCTTCTTTATTTTTTGTTTATCTTTCTTCCTATCCCTCTCCTCACGCTCACTACACACAAACAAAGGGATTTATGAATAAACATTATGAAATCATTCATGCATTTACTTTGTGTACTTAGGATGCAAACTGTGCAACAGTTTTGTTAATGAGGTGTTTCTTTTTACTCTTTATGTACAAGTATACATCCCCTGTTGTGTATTTACTTATGTGAATCCCCATGTTATCAAAAAAACTGTGTGTCTAAAGGGTAGTGTATGGTGCTACTGACTTGCGTAGTTCTCCATCCAAGTGCTGCTGCCTGAGACGTTTGAAATTCGGCTCCAGAGCATTATATTGCTCCATGCTGGTGTCATAGAAACCCTTGAAGCAAACAAAAAAGAGCCACCAATTAATATCATAGCTGTTCTCTGCAGGTGTTGTGATTAATTTTATAAACACAGAAACATGTCATTGTGCTTACCGGTGCAGGTTTCTTTTCAAAGGGGATTTCAGCGTTGTAGTCCACCCCCCTCTTCTTCTTCCTCTTCTTCTGAACGTCGATTCCTGCCGCTCTCAACTCTCTGCGCTTCTGCAGAGCAGCCAACCGCCTGAAGCAGAGTAAAAAAAAAAAAGTCTCCATTACATCATTTTTTTTAAATGAAACGTCAAATGCTCTGATAAATAATACTGAGATCATCATCAGCTTGTCTATGTGTATATGAGATTGCATGAAATGAGTTTAACCTGGCTTCCTCCAGCTGCTTCTCTCTGGCCTTCCTCTTGGCTTTCTTGCCCTGGGTGTTGGCCAGACGAGCCCTGGCCTCTGACAGCATCTCTAACTCATCTACAGAAAAGGAGACACATAATTCATTGAGTTGGTGACTAGGGGTTGTACAGACTAGTCGACTAGAAGACAGGTGAGGAGCCCATTGCAGCAAACTAACAGCGATTCATCAAGTGTGTGGAAATACATTTGTATTTGTTTTTGTCCTTGATGTCAGTGAATGCACCATGCGAGAAGTGCAACTTATGGTCAGGTTTAGAATTTGTCATATGACAGCCGCAAACTAATGGTGTTTATGGTGTTAACGTGGGCTGCAGTAGCAGTAGCCTGGGTTCAAGGTTCAATAAACTGGGATGAAAAGCCCCCGTAGCTTACTTTGTGTAGCTACCATATATTTTCAGGTCAAGAATATAGATTTCATTGTTACAAAGCATTACACTGTACTGCGTTTTTATTAGTGGCATCATCAGGGACTAGTTGTCGTCGACTCGACTTTCACCCCTATTGGTTACATGACATGCTGAAACAAATTTTTAAAGAATAATCAGTCCCTTCATCATCGTCAGTGATGGCAGTGTGTTATTGCACCTTCGTCCATGTCCACAGGGTCAGGTCTGGCAGGTTTAGTTTCAGGATTAGGGTCGATTTCTCCTGGTTTTAATTTCCTGGGGTCGTCTCCCACTTCCTCCTCATTGTCCCTTTGTGCTGCTTTGTCTCTAAACGTACACAAATCGACAAACAGTTTTATTACACTTGCTGGAAATTGTCATACATTGTGAAATAATAAATCTAATAAATCTTATTTCGTATACAAGGCCTTACAGCAGGTATTCATAGTGCTCAAGGCACTGGGCAGCGGTGCGTCCTATAATAGGAGCAATGGTCCTCCACTGAGTAGGCATCAGCTTGGCCAAGTGAAGCAGCTTCTCCTCCTCTTCTCTGGACCATTCTGTTTTCTTGATACTGGGATCCAGCCACTCATACCTGCAGACAGAAACAAAACAAGTGTATATAATTCTTATTTAAGCCGGTTATCTTGTTGACTCTGGCCAGGTTTTAGAAAACATAAAGTGAAACTGATGTATTTGCCATCACATGTTTCTGTATAAGGACTCACCATCTGGCTTTACACTGTTTGGCAGACTTGCGGTGCAGCAGGGAAGCGATACGAGACCACTGGTTTTTCCCATATTTCATTACCGCAGCCTTGAGGATCTCATCCTGGACAAATAGAGAGTTGCAGAGATAAGTCACAAATTAATAAATAGCACTATGCCAATCACATGCATCAACCAAATCAACATTTATAAACAATGTTCATCTTTCCATTAACAAGCTATATGATCAAATTTCTGCCCCGTTTTCTCCAATTTCTGACATTTCTTTTCCAATTTTCACTTGTTGTCAGCTATTATGCTAGCAGTTTCTTGCACTGTTTGCTAATGACGATGCCAACAAATAGCTTACATATTTAAAAGTACCTGGCTAAGTTGCGTGTACACAACTGTACACAGACCGCTGCTTAACACTTTCAACATAACTTGTAGCCACACAGATAATCTTAAACTTGCCACGCGAGCTAAACTCCGTTAAATGAGCAGATAGCTTCATGCTAACTTCAGCCTATAGGTTTGCTGTTAAGAGCTTAGCATCCCGCTAACCAAGCTAGCCATGTAAACACGTACCTCAGTGTTGCGCCAGACGCCTCCTTTTATCATAATTCGCGGCATCTTGGCGGCCCGTTGATGTCTCCTCCTTCACTAACTGTTACAAGCGATTCTCGGCCAGTTATGATGGCAAGTAGCGTTCACTCTTTACTCTAAAACAAGAGCCCAACTTGCGTTGCGAGGGAGAAACGAACATGCACCAGCACACCGGAAACGTGTGTCGCAGAATTCAACGGGTCCGTCGAAGTGCATTGTGGGTATTATGATCCCTAGTGTTCTGTCGAAATCTGTTTCCTCTTCGATTTATGTTTCTGTTGCGTTTAACTTAACGCGTCGCAACCTACCTGTATTCCACGCCAGTTGTTTTCTGCGATGCTTCATTCCAACCCCCTGCATTATATCCCAATCAGTTATATATACACACCAAATTTGATTCAGCGGAGGACTAAAAAGCCAAGGCTAACGGCATAAGGGGACACTTTTCGAAGCAGCACCAGACTTCGCCATAACACCAGGACGCAGATATTTCAGTTTTTAATTTTTAGGATTTTTCAAATGAATATATTGTTAAAAATGCCCAGACCAGCGTGCAATTGAACAAATACATCTAAACAGATGTCATTTGGTGCAGGCAGATTAAAAAGTAATACAATGCTGCCAAACAAAACGTGTTTAAACATAGAGTTCAGTAATGCTGTTAGCATTGTTGGTAAGCTGCCAATGGACTCCTAAACCTTTATATTACCTTGATGGTCTTCTACCCCTCTAACCCCCTAAACCTAACAAATAATAGGCCAAATTAAAGAGCAAACTCTTCATCTGCATTCCATCACAATAATTGAAATATTTAAGGTGGATTTAAGTGTATTTAGCCCTTAGCTTCCAAAATTCCAAAGTTAAAAGAAGTTTATATTAATGCAGAATTAGGTGGTTTTAAGTTTATAGAGAGATCTCAGAGCCTTTGGGAGTTACTAACTCATTTCCCAAGGGCCAAGGGGATGTTGGTCTGAACTCCAGGCTAGAAATTTCTTGGTTTGACAGCAGAACGGTTTTCACTTCAATTGAGTAGCTAAATCATAACCTCTCTTGCCTACTACACTACTCTCTAATTTGGATATCAAACATCACCTCTCAGCTTTTATTGCTTTTCAAATCCTTTCCTCACAAGAATATTCTGCCTTCACCAAACTTATTGATATATTTGCTGTCTTTGAGACAGTTTAAAGGTTTAGCAAGTGCTGTTGGCTTGGGCTCCTGGAGGAAAACGTCACCACCCAACCTCAGAAGTGTTGGCGTCTCATGGTCTGAATAACCAGCAGATATCTGGAGTGACAATGTTTTTATTTCAACTCTGTATCTGAGGTACATATTTACTGATTTCACACAAATGATACCAGGCTACATGTATGTTTTTGACACGTTAGCACGACACAGAGAACACTTACATCAAACATGACGGTAGACATGCACAAACAAGGCAGTGACGGGAGGAAGCGCTGCAGGGCTATCTGTGCCCACCAAACATTGGCCTGAACACAGAACCAACTGATCACAATGGGTGATGGCGCTGACTTGAGATGGGGTGAGGAGGAGAGGACAAGGGAAGAGAAAGGAGGAGGAGGAGGAGAAGGAGGAGGAAGAACAGATGAGGAGAGAAAGTAAAGGGGAACAACAAGAGAGGAGAGGGAGGCTAATACCTAAAATATTAAGACAAATCGTAACACTGAGCACCATAATAAACAATAGATATTTTCAGTATTCACAATAAATATCAATAAATAACTTTTTTTAATAGTTTTCTGTGACATATATCATTATATCTCATATTATAATTGACCTTACTGCAGTGGACACACTCTCTCACACACACTCATCCTTCACGCACACATTTTCTTTCTCTTTAATTACAATTTTGTCCAGTGTTACGAGAGCAATACTGCAGGACCGGGGACACAGGGTCATCTAACGATGATTTAAAGGAGATGATTAGCTCACTGGGGGTCACATGCAGACTGATATGTACAACTGTAAATGCCCTCAGTCCCACCCTCTCTCTATAACCCCCCCACCTTAACACAGGTTCCTCACCTGTCAGTCTCTTTAACCTTTCTATACTACCCTCTTTTCCCATCTCCCTTCCTCTCTCCCCTCTTCTAAAGGTGTCTATTTCAGGTCCCCGGCGTCTCCCTGGATGGTCTTTTTGATGCGCAGCAGCATTGTGGTCAGCCACTGGTCCAGGCGAGACACGGAGTCGAACTCCTTCACGGCCTCTGTGAACGCCTCGCTGTTCTGCTCCTCATGGGCATCTAGAAGTTTCTGTTGCAATAAAACTCAAAAATTACAACAGAGGAATAGAAATTATGCAAGCTTTAATAAAAACCTGAACATATTAATGCTAAAGGCGCGACCAGATAAGCTGGATAAGCTTTTGTTTTGTTTTGATCTGAAAACATTTAGCTCAAGATTTGCATTTTAAAAATGAGTTTTTGAAGTTCTTTATATTACTGTTAATATCACAGTGAACTTAAAATGAAATTTCTAGAGAGAGCAGATATCTTTGTGACATGATAAAAGTTTTTATGAATTAATGTTTTTTGAATCTTGGTCGTAAAAAAAAAAAAAAAAAGAAGAAATATTTGTAAAATGTGACTCTACCTTCAAGAGTTTGAGCTCTCTTGAGTCAGAGAAGGCTGGGAACATCTCCTCATACTTCTCTATGGCAAGCTGAAACACAGAAGTGACAGCATTCCAGGTATAAGTAAGCTGCGGTGTGATGTGCTGATATTAGCAACTGGGCCACCGTGCAATAATGAACATGTATCTTTATCTGTGTGGGCTCAGCTGTATTTGTATGTGCTGTTGTTGACTGGTCTTGTTACCTTGGCATTCAGTTCATCCACTATGAAGTGACACAGCGAAGCCTTGAAGAAATACTCTTTAGCGTTGTACTTTAACAGAGGATTGTCCATGGTGCTCATTGCAACCTGAAACACACACACAAAATGACTGACTACTTAGGTCTACATGGGACTGTGCATATTTTGAGTATTTCAGTTTCATGTAACTATATACTTTTCATTTCGGAAGGAAATACTGCTCATGTGAAAGTTCATTAAGAAAGATCTGGTCACACTTTCTGGTCAGCCTGGACTATTTCTGCTGCTGTATTCTCCACAGTACTTTCACTTTCCCATGCTGTCAGGTCATTATCAATTTCAACATCACTACTTTCATTCAATTATATTTGTCTGTGTTCACCAAGTCAGTCAGACCCAAAGCCCCATTCTTTAAATTGTTGAATTTCTCTCACTCAGACAGTCTACTGTGCAGCCCTCCATATCTCCATATCACCCTGGTTGTCCAGAGACACTGAAGTCTCCATCAGCCCTACTGCTGCACAGCAAGCGTCTAGTTCTTTCATTATCTTTCTATTTTTCTTCAATACATTTTGCACTTACTGCAGTACTTTTCAAATTCAATCGCCATACCATTTCCAATTGATAGAATTACATTTATTAATGTCATGTTATCAATGTAATTGCATCTTTTTAAATGTAAAGATTTGCTCATAAAGTTTTTTGTGATGGTGGCTTTTACATGGTGATGGACAGAAGAGTAACAGCAACGTAGCCATACACGTCATCTTAGCACTGTGGGGTGGAATCAATTTAACTGAATGGCTCTAATTGACTGTAGGAGTATCAGACTCTGTGCAGAGGTATTTCTTCTGTATCAGTTCTGTATTCTGATAAATACCATGTTTCTCAATAATAACTGATCGTTAAATCATTTACAAAAGTAATATTTCCACATGGTCCATGCATTGGCTGAATGAACCAGCTCTTACCTGTTCGTAGATTTCAATGGCTTTCTGGTACTGCTCCAGCTGAGCGCTGTAATGTCCGACCTTCAGAAGACATTTGTTGGCTGAGCTGAAAAACAAACAAACCCATGAGCTATAATGCATATTACTGTTGTTCCCACCATTATGCTCCTGCCTTAAAAGACCCTGAATCTTTCATACTATTACTTCAGAGTGCCACTGGCACTTTCAAATTGCATACATGTGTGCTTGTACAAGACTTAATCAACTTGTCATTTTCAAACAAGTGGTCAATTATTTTATCAATTTGGGTATTCAAAACACAATTTGAATTAATTTAAACGGTGATTGTGTGGGATTTAGGGAGTTCATTAATGTAGAATCACATGCAAATAATAACCCTTGTTCTTGTTAGCTTGGAAAAACCCTTTGTATGTACATAGTAGTGGGTGTTTTTCCACAAAGGCGGCCATGTTGCACCAGTGTTTCTATAGTACCTCAGAGTAGAGCTAACTCTAGAGCTAGGTTTCCGTATTTTTATGTTGATGTCTTAGCCACTGTAGTCTCTTTCACACACTTGTACTGTTATTTAGTTGGGTGCAGTCTGCTACCTCACCACTAGATGGCTCTTAATCCCACACACTGCTCCTTTAAGAAAATCAGCATGTATGTAAATTTACAACTGTCTGGTAGCCCCCTGTTGTTTTTGTTTTTTTGTTTTTTGTTTTTGGGGTTTAATTGTTGTGGAAAGTTACAAACTGTAAATAAAGTATTAAAAAGAAAATCAGCATGCCATAGATTGTGTATAAAGTGGCTGATGTGACAGCGCCTCGAAAGTAAAGCCAAAACTGCAGTATAACCAGGAACAAAGTCTGACAGGGTCTAGTACATTAAAGGTTCATGATGGTGTCCCAGCGAGAGAGTGTAGAAGGAGTATGACATGGATACACTTGCTCCACCACCGAGAAGGACGTGGGGGTTCCTCTCCATCTATATATCCAGTCTATGGCAAATTCTTATATTTGAGTAGATGAAACCGTCAAAAGATGCCTAGATTATTAAAACAGTCCCCCTGTATGTAATCTTTGTTTCAGTTGTATTCATGTATGCATATGATTAGTAAATTCAAACCGCAGGTTTACCTGTTTGACTCTTCTCCCTTGTAGTAATCTGCTGCCTGCTCATAGTGAGCAATGGCCTGCAAAAAATATGTAAGTGAATACAAGTGAGAGTATAGTGTCTATTGAAAGAAAAATAACATTAAATGAAAAAGAGAAAAGAAGATAATCATTTTTACTCCTCACTTTACCTTCTCAATGTCCACCAGCTCAGACTCATAAATCTCTGCTATAGTGATGTGGTGTTTGGCTGCAATGGTAAAGCGACCCTGTAATCAAGAATACAAGGCGTTATTCAATGATCGGACACAGAACAGAGATGAGCGGTCTAATAGCAGAGAGCTGGCTTACCATGTCAGTGTAGATGTCAATGGCCTGATTTAGACAGTTGATTGCCTCTGGAAGCAAACAGAGAAGAAAATGAGGAGGGATGTAGTAAATACAAGGCCCTCTGAGACGGCACAGTCAAATTAAAGCTCCTCAGTTTCTGTCCTCTGTGGCTCAAACCTGCTAGCCCACCATATTTTATTATTAAACTCATTTCAAGGAAGCAGGCCGGCTGCTGCAGTAATGATTTTCCTCGAGCAACCCAGGGACCTAATTAAATCTTTCTGACGATACCACTTCTGGGTCCTGAACCTGTCTGTGGTTCAACAGTGGTGCAGAGGCTTCCCCTTTCACCAGAACATCATTACTGAGAAAACGCAAGATGTGTCATTTCTAGCGGCGGGGCTGATTAAACAAACAAACAAAAAAATAATCTAATTAATTAGAGGCTTTGTAATTAATTAATCTTGATCAATCACATTTTAATCGCATAACAATATTTGCTCCAAATTCTAGTGGACGACTGAATCAAATAATAGACACAGACGTGAATAGGCCAAAGAATAGGCCAAAACTGAACAGACCTAAAGTTAAAGTGCCATTTGTGTTGTTCGCTAACAAAAAAGACCGTCAAGACTGTTGGCTGACATTAGCTGACCCTTTCTTAATGAACACTTTATTCACAGATATTTCCTCAGACTGGTGGGATGCTGTCATTTAAACTTTGTTTTAAATTTGTCGGCTGACATTTGGACTACTGATTTGGTCTTAAAGCTACTGTTTTCAGCAGTTCTGGCAATTGCACTAGCCATGCTCATTTTGCTAAAATCATGCTGGGCGCTGTGACAAAGTGCATCAACCAGATAGTCATAAATAAAGAGAGCTGAACTGAACTTACAGTCAGTTGTCTTACCACAGCTATTGTAAACTGAATCCTGTACAAACTGTATCCTGGAACGAGTATATACACCGGGTTTTTAATGCTGTTCTTACCAATGATATTGAACTAAATGTATTTATTTTGGATACAAATGCCACATGTACAAGTACAAACTTTATCCTGCCCTGTGTATAATAACGACCTTAAATGAATGTTGTGTATATGTTCAAAAACAAGGGTTTTATATATATATATTTTTTATATTTAATGAACATTCAGAAAGATGTAGACAGCGTCTAGGTAAGGGGTGAAATGTGGTCAGTGCTGCTGAGAAACCTCCTTCAGCAGCTTCTTTTCAGTTATTTTGATCTTTTTCTCAGAAGCTTTGACTTCCTGGTTATTCACTTCCTTCAGCTGGACCAGGGTGTCTTTGAGCTCCTGCATTTGGACTTGGAGTTTCTTGTTGGCCTGTTGATCTGTTTGTCTCATTTTTCAAGGAGCTCTTCTAGATGCTTGACTTTGTCCTGCCACTGTTGTAAGACTTCTCCTTGACCAGCGTCTCCTTGATGTCTCCTTTTTCCTCCTCCAGCTGCTGTAACTTCTTCTGCTCTGAGAGTTTGGGTAACTCCAAGCTGGTATTGAGCAGATCCTCTTTCTTCGCCGGCTTCTTCTTCCACATCCTCTTCTTCCAGCCTGCTCTTCTCTGGAGATGCCTCCACAGTTTGAGCTCGTCTCTTTTTGATCTCCCGGATGATCTGCTTGTCTTTTTTTTTTGGAGGAGCTCTTCCAGCTGGTTGATGTTTTCCTGCCATCGTTGATTGGTGTTGTTGAACAAGGTGGACATCTCATTGGTCAGCAACATCTCCTCAATGACTCTTTTCTCCTCATCCAGCTGCTGGACCTTGTTCCAAGTCTCAGTCAGTTTGGAAAACTCCTTACTGGCTTTGGGCAGATTGTCAGAGAGCAGTTTTTTAAAGCACTCATCGGACTTTTGGAGCTCTTTCTTGAAGTTCTTCTACTCGTTTTTTTGGAGACTTTCCTCAAGAGCCTTGTTGTCCAGCTTGCTCTGTTTTAAAGCTGCCTCCACCTTGTTCAGCTGGGCCAAGGTGTCTATATGAGCAGCTGTACGTGCTTGCCTCTTCTTGGACTCCTTGCTAATCTCTTGGTCTTTTTTAGTGAGAAGGTCTTCCAGCTGGCTGACTTTCTCCATCCACCGCTTCTTGTTGTTCTCCAGCTTGGTGATGGCAGTAGCTCTCCCCCTCTCCGTCTCCTCTCTCTGGATGTGGAGGCTCTGCTGAAGGGAGGTGACCTGCTCGACTCTCTTCTCCTCCAGAGCAGAGAGATGGTGGTTAAAAGAGCTGATCTTGTTGTGTCTTAGTTCAACCTCCCTTTTTCCTCTGTAGAGGTCGGCCTTCAGCTTCTTGTTCTGCTGTTCGATGGCAACAGCTTCTTCTTCAGACCTTTGATCTCGTCCAGATGTTGCTGTCTGTCGCTCTGCCAAGCCTCCCTCTCTTTCAGGACCATGATCTTTGCTGCGGCCCGCAGCTTTTCTTCATTCTCCTGCATCTTCTCCTCCATCTCCAACCTCATCTCTTGCAGCCTGTAGATGCTGACTCTGCTCTCTCTACGAGACATGATGATGGCTGATGATGTACGAAATAATCCAACACGTGGGATAGTCTGCTGGAGCGGTAACATAGCAGAGAGGGAAAGAAAGAAGCTGGATAAGATCATCAGGAAGTCCAGCTCTGTCCTGGGCTGCCCCTTGGACTCGGTGGGGGAGTTCTGGCTGAACTGTCCTCGATGCTGGACAATGAGTCCAGCCCCCCTCCATGGTGACCTGACGGGACTGAGGAGCAGCTTCAGTGGCAGACTGCTGCACCCTCGATGTGTCAAGGAAAGATACAGAAGGTCTTTCCTTCCTGCTGCTGTTAGGGTCCATGGCAAGCACTCCTAATATGTGCAATATTATTACACCTTATGGTGTAATAACACCAGTCTGTGCAATATGTCTATTATCTGTTCTATCTCTGTCATTTCGGCATGCTGTTGCAAACTGCAATTTCCCCACTGTGGGACAATTAAAGGTTTTCTTATTCTTATATACAAGTTTAACATTCTAGAATGCTGTTGAATCAAACCATCAGAGCAGACAAACATTCTACTCTAGATCACATGACCATCAGTCACATGACCTGACCATGGGTACATTAAATCCTCCTTCATATCTGTTCTGTAATGTAATGTAATGTTCTGCTGATGTTGAAACAGCGTCAGAAAGTTGATCATCTAATTGGATGACCATAATGGAGAATGTAGTTTGTGGTGCTGTGAAACTGGACTGAACTAAACACCAAAGTGTTTCTGTTACTAAGCCTAGCCCACGACTAAAACTGTGTTGTCAGAACGTGTTGGTACAACACAATACAATGCATTTATACCACAAACCACATTCCTCCACAATGAAGACACATGCTGAAACAAATGCTTAATATATTATACAGGGTTTCCCATATAATGTTAATACTATGGCGGCCCACTACTACCAAGGGAACCAATCAAAGCTGTTGCGCTCTGTGGTGCATAGTTAAGCGGAGTTTATACCTCTGCAGGACATAGACACCGTAACCTACACACATAGCCTACGCCTATACTTGTGTGTTCCTCGGTCTGGCTCGTTCTGTAAAAACATGACCCAAAGGCTAGCCGGCACTTTGTCCTTTTTTGCCAGTCGGGGTTATTTTTGTTTCTACTTCCTGCTTCACTTTCCACTTCCTGCTTCGCTTTCAACAATGGTGACTGAAACATTCCACGAAATTCCGCCGAAATTTTGCGGAAGACGAGTCATACGAATGTTTGTTTCTCCAGACCTCCTCAGTTAAATTTTCCTCAATATATTCCATCTTTATTGATCCAAAACAATCAATTCGAAAATTGTCCTAAAGCGGAAACACTGCTACCAAGCGGACTAATGCTACAGTGTGTAAAGAATGATTAGCTAACTGAGCTAATAGAAGCATACAAGGAGGTGGTACCACAGATGGCCTTGCTTTTTATATAGCGCTTTTCTACCTATTGGCACTCAAAGCGCTTTACAGTCATAGACTGTAAAGCGCTTTGAGTGTGTGAATGTGCTCACACAAGCACACGCACATTCACACACCAGTGCCACGCACTGGGAGCAACTGGGGGTTCAGTGTCTTGCTCAAGGACACTTCGGCATGTGTGTCCGGGGATTCCGGGGATCGAACCGCTAACCCTCTGGTTCATGGACAACCCGCTCTACCTACTGAGCCACAGCTCAACTTCCTACAAAGTGACCATGATTAAATTAGCCTAATTTCTCAACTCAGTGGAATGCATGATTGCTCTCAAAGCCTTGAATAGTCAGGCTACTGCTCAGAATCCTTATTTACTCCTTTACAAATATTTTTAAGACTTATTTTTAAGTCGAACACCATAATGAATGAAAAACTGTCAAAACTGACAAAACTGTCTGAGCAAAGAGCGATGGAGGACTCATCTGTGGTCGCTT